>CM038214.1:131926733-132026930 GCA_021442155.1 Cymbidium sinense
TTTGATCATGATCTAGGCTAAGTCTTTTAAGAGGGAATTAAAGACTTAGATGATGTTTGGAGTATGAAATTTCATTCATGGGTTTCAATCATGGATTTCAATTATGGACTTTGATCATGGATTTCAATCATGGATTTCAATCATGGACTTCAATCATGGATTTTTATTAGGGATTTCAATCATGTGGCATTGATTTTTGTTTGGAGAAAATCAAATGAGATTGATTTGGAGTTTGACTTAAAGGAAGGAGGGTGGGGAGTGGTTCAAGCTAGGGGTAGCAAATTTTCCTAACACCCCTAAGGCATGACCTATTCCTATGGCTAACTCTTCTAAGTCTCTAGAGCTAGGTTGAGTGTCCACCTATTCACTAGATGTGTCTTAATACTAAGGACCTCTTAAAGTCTAAGAGAAACCCTATCTCTTAGATGGAAGGGTTGAGAGCTCATTCTAAAAATGAGGTCAACAATAGTATATATAATTGTTTGATGTTATGTTTACATTGTGCATTAGTATAACATACTTTTCATAGTTTTTTAAATGATTGATGCTTTAATGTGCGTCTTAGATATGATTAGGGTCTTAGGATAAAAATAACTTTTCTACCCAACTAATCACTCATAACTAAATTTTAAACAACTCATAACCTCATCATAAAGCCTAAGGCATAAATAACATAATTAAAAGATTTAGCAACCCCTTAGCTATATGGTTGTATGTTTCACATCAAGCATGCATATTCTTTCTCTCTTGAACATGAAGGATCTCCATCATTGCATGATAAAGGAATGCTTAACCTGTGAGGCATCCCTTATGGTGAACACCTTCTTCTAGCTGATTTGAACCATAACCTATTTCTTCATGCATTTAGGCATAAGAAATCCTAAAGCCTCTATCAAAATGGTCTGTCTAAAATGAAATAAAATTTGAAAAGATTTTGCATCTATATATTAAGTCATATGCTCATACCACTCATGCTCTAGTCTCTTAGGGAGTGTGTTTAGGACTTTAGTCTCTTTCTAATTAAATAACTACCCTAGCTATCTTGCAATTCATAAGAGGACTACATGATTTTAAAATCATAGGAGTTTGTTGATGGCCACCTGTGCGTTATAAGTCTAGAAGTCGAACAATTTATTCTTTCTTGTGGAGGTAAACCCTTATGTTTACCTGTTTCTTAGATTAAGGTCATGCTTTAGCTCATACTAAAGCTCCATAGATTTAGGATCCGAGGTAGCTATTTCCTTTGGGCTATGAGCATAAATCCTCACCTCTTGGGCATTCCCACAACCTTGTGTTGGTGGATTATAAGCCATAGTAATCTAACTAAATTTCAACTCAAAACATATAATTCTCCTAAGCTTCAAAATTATAAAGCCCAACTATAGGATTGGAATGCTCACTATGCTTCCTAGTATCATTAACATTTCCTACTTATTTCATTTGGATTCCAAAATAAGTCTTCTCCTTGAACTTTCCCAATTGAATTTTCAAATACAACCAATCTTTTGATAGTCTAACCTTGAAATCTTTGGAGATGATAATTATCTACTTTAATCAAGAGTATTCTTAAGAAATTTCATTTCTTAAGATGTAATTAACTATGAAGGCTTGCCTCCATAAGAAACTTAAGAACCTGGTTTAATAGAAACCTTGCTTTATTCATCAATATAAAGCAGGGAAAAAATCTCTCATACATTTGAAGACCCATCATGCCTTAGGAGTCTTTATTATGTGATTAGGTCCATTGTAAGGTGATGCATTTATCTTTCAAGATAGTATATCATACCTCAATGTTGTACCTGATCACCTCAAAAAGTACCCTGCCACCCTATACATCCAAAAATAAACACCATAAGGCCCTCTCACTTTGTTCATTGAATCCTCTCAACATCATTCTTTCTTTTTGGAGTTTGGAGATGTCGATCCTCAAGTGTAAAGGTTCTTAGACTCATAATGACATACACCTTGGTCAACCAACTCGGATAGCTTGTATCCAACATCCACTATAATGTAAAGAGGTGGTTGTGCTCAGTCATCCCTAGGTGTAAGTCTTCATCGCTGAATGTAACTCCTAAGATGTCCTTCGAGTGGCATGCCTCCTCTTTAGTAGAGATCAGCTGAGCTAAGCATATCTCTAGATCAAGTAAGGCCTTGATTAGAGATTCCCTCATCTCTTTGGATAAGACAAGGGCATCATATGTGCTTAACTTAGCTGCAAACTTTCTAAGGTGAGCTAGGACATTGTAATCAAATCTAGCTTGGTCCTCCACAAGCATATCCATGGTTGGAGCATCCTATGGAGGGGCTATCTCACAAACCAATGACTTGCTTACCCTTATCCTAAAGTGCTACCCTAGAGGTAGAACTTTTCACCGCCAGGTTGACTTCAGTGACTCCTTGGAATGATGAGCTTGTGGAAAGTTCTATCTTCTCATTGGTCATACCTACATCTTCTCCTATGGGATCCTCAAAGTCAGTTGACTCCAAGTCAATCTCAAGAGGTGAACCAAATTGATTTAGAGAAGGATAGTCTGACTATGAATCAGAAAGGAAAGGATCAGAATTACTAGAGTAATTATTTTTATTTAGATTTAGAGAGCTTTCAATTGGAATAAAATTAAGACCACTAGAAGTAGATAATATATAAGTAGAATCATCTTTCTTCATTAATTTCTTTTCGGATGGAGGTACATGATAGAAATCAAGTAAAGTAAGCGGATTAAAGGATTTAGTGCCTTTATCTGTAGATACAATGCCCCTGTCGATAGAAGAGGAGCTAGAAGAAGAGGTGGTAGCTACAACAGTGGAGGGAGTATTGGACTCCGATGGTGGCTACACTAGTGGACTATCTTGGGCAAGTATGGTGAGCGCTATTACTACTGCCGTCACCCTCCGAGTTGTCCTTGCAACTAGCAAACCTTCTTTGGTGTTGGAGGTTTGAGCTACTTCAATCACGAAAGGAAAGCTTCTTGATCTTAGAAATGATCTTCAGAGGTTCAAGATAGGGAGATATCCTAACCTTCTTTGGTCTTAAGAGGATCGCAAGTATCCCCAAGGATTACTCTAACATAACTAGAATGGTTGTTCTAATAAGTATTCCTTATGGATAACTATGTCTCTCAACTTGTAACTGCAATTAAGCTAATCCTTAAAATTTATACAATCCTCTAAGACATGATCTAACATGCGTAGGGGCATAGCTATGATCATCACTCTTGCCCACTTCCCCGCCTTAGGCTTTGGTAACTAAAGTCGTTGCTTTTTAAGATATTCTTAAAGATTTTCCTAGCTACCTCCCTCTTGAATGAATATGGCTTATTCAATCATCAAGAGTAGTAGGTGCTACTGGCGATGGATATGCATATCGCTATTGGGTAGGTCGAGGTGGTGGAAATGGTCATTGTGCTCATGCGGTATGATATGGTAGAAGAGGAGGTGACAAAGGAGGCTAAGCTCGTAGTCTCATAATGAACTCACTACTCCCTCACCCATAACCTGCCCCCGGCTTCTTCTCAAACACCTTATGCTTGCTTTTGAGGATGGAAAGGGCAACTATTTGCTTCCTCTTATGCTAGCCTCCTTGTTGATTAATTTTTGAATGTTTTGATGGTAATGCCCTTAAGCATGAAGACTGGGGCCATGGATATTCTTGAGAAGAATCTTAATGGCATGTTGTGACAAATTGTGGTTCACATTTCATGCTGCCACCGAGAATGTAATCAATAAGGACTTGAGTTTCTATTTCTCTACAATGAGGTACTCACCACCCTCTGTTGAGCTCCAACAAACCTCTTGATGAAGAGGGCTCCAACAAGACTTCACAACTCAGGTGTACCAATCAAATGCAACACGACTGACCGCTAAAGGCGAAGAGGAGTGTGTCACACCTGTAATAGTGATCTAAAGTTTGCAATGTGTTATCGTGGGTTTCCACCATCAAAGATCTTGAAGGATGGTGGAACAAACCCTAAATAAAATAAAAAAAAAAACCTAAATAAAAAAAACCTAAACCTAAAAAATAAACCTATAAACTAAAAAAATAAATAAACCTAAACCTAAAATAAAACCTAAACTAACTAAATAAAAATAAACTAAACCTAAACCCTAAACTAAATAAAATAAAGTTACTAAAATAAAACCTAAACCGAAACTAAAAAGAAACCTAAAAATAAACTTAAAATAAAAAATGTAAAACCTTAACCTAAAATGATAAAATAAAACCTAAACCTAAACCTAAAAATAAAAAATAAAACTTAAACCTAAAAAAGAAAAATAAAACTAAACTAAAAAAATAAACATAAACCTAAACATAAACCTAAAAATAAACTAAAAAACCTAAACTAAAATAAATAAACCTAAAATTAAAAAAACCAAACTAAATAAAATTAAAAAATAAACCTAAATAAAATAAAATAAATAAAATAAAATAAATAATAAATAAACTAAATTTACCTAAACTTGGTTTTTAATTTTAAAATAAACCTATACCCTAAACCTAAATAAACCTAAACCCCAACTAACCCTAAACCCTAAACCCTAAACCCAAAAACCCTAAACCCTAAACTAAACCCTAAACCTAAAAAACCCTCTAAAACCCTAAACCCAAAACCTAAACACTAAACCCTAAACCCAAACCCTAAACCCTAACCCTAAACCCTATACCCTAAAATCCTAAAATTTAAAACCCTAAACTAAAACCCTAAACCTAAGAACCTAAAACCTAAACCTAAAATAAATAAAATAAAAAATAAAAAAATAAACATAAATAAATTAAAAATAAAATAAAATAAAACCTAAACTAAAACCTAAAATAAAATAAAATAAACTAATAAAATAAACTAAAATAACATAAATAATAACCTAAACTAAACTAAAAAAATAAAATAAACCTAAGAATAAAACCTAAATAAAATAAACCTAAATAAACCTAAAAAAAAAAAAAAATAAATACTAAATAAAAACCTAAACTTAAAAAACAAACCTAAAAAATAAAACCTAAAAATAAATAAAAAATAAATCTTAAACCCTAAACTAAAAAAACATAAACCTAAAATAAAAATAAAATAAACAAAATAAATAAACATAAACCTAAAGTAAAATTAACTAAACTAAAATCAATAAAACCTAAATCTAGACTTAAATTAAACAAAACATAAACCTAAACCTAAGCTAAATAAAATAAAATAAACTAAAATTAAACCTAAACCTAAACTAATAAATAAAACCTAAAAATAAAACCTAAAATAAAAACCTAAAACCTAAACCTAAAAAAACAAAATAAAAACATAAACTTAAAAATAAAAATAAAAAATAAAACTTAAACCTAAAAAATAAAATAAAAATAAAACTAAACTAAAAAAATAAACTTAAACCTAAACCTAAACCTAAAAAATAAACTAAAATAAAAAAACTAAAATAAAATAAATAAACCTAAAATAAACAAACTAAACTAAATAAAAAATAAAAAAATAAAAAAGAAACTAAAATGAATAATAAACTAAGTAAACCAAAATCTACCAGTTACTTAATTAAAAAAAACCCTAAACCCTAAATCCTAAACCCTATACCCTAAACCCTAAAGCTAACCCTAAACCCTAAACACTAAACCTACAACACTAAACCTACAACCTTAAACCCTAAACCCTAAAAAACCCTAAACCCTAAACACTAAACCCTAAACTCTAAACCCTAACCCTAAACCATAAACCCCAAAACCTAAACCTAAACCTAAAGTAACTAAATAAATTAAAAAAGAAAACTAAACCCTCAGACCTAATAAACCTAAACCTAAACAAAAACCTTCAAAATGGGCAGAACATGGATGACAGGAACATCACTGTCAACTAAGCTCAGTCTAGATCTGGCGATGGAGGTGAAAGAGTAGGCAGCAATTATCATTATGGTGGTGGGGATTCTGGAGCTGCTGGTGGATATGGAGGTGGTGGTAAGAGTTGTGGTGGTTATGGAGATAGGAGGACCGACGGAGTTTACTAACGTGGTGGTGGCAGAGGGAGAGATCAGTGATATGATGTTCAATAACGCTACTTGAGAGGCCAAGGTGGTTCTGATGGGAACTGAAGAAACTAAAGAACGGCTGATTTGATCTGGTGCTTATGGAATTATGTCTTTATAGTAGAGACGGTTCTAGTTATCTAGGGTTTTTGATTTGCTCTATGCATGCTCATTTTTTATCTATGTCATCATTTGGGTCTTAGAAAATGTGGTGTGTTACTTAGTTGATGAAATCAAAAAGAAGAAATATTGAATCTAAATTTGATCGGTGTTAAAAAAAATCAAAAAACCTAAACCATAAACTAAAACCTGAACCCTAAACCCTAAACCCTAAAAATAAAAATAAAAAAAATCCCAACCCTACACCCCAAACCTAAACCTAAAAAAACCCTAAATCCTAAAACTAAACCCTAAACCCTAAACCCTAAACTCTAAACTCCCTAAACCCTAAACCCAAACCATAAACCCTAAAACCATAAACCATAAACCCTAAACTCTAAACTTGTAATCATAAACCTACATCAACCCTAACCCTAAAAAACTCCTAAACCCTAAAACCTAAACCTCCTAATCCCTAAATCCCTAAAACCTAAAACCTAAACCTAAACTAAATAAAACCTAAAATAAAATAAATAAAACCTAAACCTAAATAAAATAAACTAAAACCTAAACCTATAATAAATATAAAATAAAATAAAACTAAACTAAAATAAAATAAATAAATACTTAAACTAAACTAAAAATAAAACATAAATAAAATAAAACTAATAAATAAACATAAACCTAAACCTTACACCCAAAAATTGAAAATACAACATAAAATAAACCTAAACTTAAAATAAATAAAACCTAAATCTAAACTCTAAACTAAATAAAATAAAATAAACTAAAACAAACCTAAACCTAAACTTAAAAAAAACTAAAGTAAACCTAAAATAAAACCTAAAACCTAAACCTAAAAAATAAAATAAAACATAAACCTAAACCTAAATAAAATAAAATAAATAAAACTAAACCTAAAACAAAATAAACTAAATTTAAAAATAAACATAAACCTAAACCTAATCCTAAAATATAAACTAAAACCTAAACTAAAATAAATAAACCAAAAAATAAAAATAAACCTAAATAAAAATAAATAAATAAATCATAAACCTAGTTTTAATTTAAAACTAAAAAACTTGAACTAAACTCAAACTTAAACCCTAAACCTCTAATTAAAATAAAAAATAAAATAATTAAGAAAATAAAAAATCCTACCCTAAACCTCCAAACTGTCCCACCTAACTAAACCCCACCATCAAACACTAAATAAAACCATATACCCCTAAATCCTAAACTAAACTAAACCTAAAAATTAAACCTAAACTTAAACTAAACTCCCTAAAACCTAAACTCCCTAAACCCTAAAACCTAAACCCCCCAAACCCTACCTAAACCTAAAATAAACTAAACTCTAAACTAAAAAAACCCTAAAATAAACTAAATAAACTAAACTAAATAACTTATAAATCTAAACTAAACTAAATAAAAAATAAATAAATAAACTAAATAAAACTAAACCTAAACCTAAATTAAAAATCTAAACTATGACTTAAACTAAACTCCTAAACCTAAAAAATAAACTTAAACCTAAAACCTACTAAAAAAACTAAACTAAACTAAACCTAAACCTAAACCTAAACTAAAACTAAACTAAATAAAACCTAAACTTAAACCTAAAACCTAAAAAACCTAAATAAAACTAAACCTAAACCTAAATAAACCTAAACCTAAACTAAACCTAACCTAAAACTAAAACCTAAAACTAAACCTAAAAACCTAAATAAACTAAAACTAAACTAAAACCTAAAATAAATAAACCTAAACTAAATAAACCTAAACTAAATAAACCTAAACCTAAACTAAATAAAATAAACTAAACCTAAACCAAAACTAAAATAAACCTAAACCTAAAAAAAACCTAAACTAAATAAAACCTAAAACCTAAACCCAAACCTAAAATAAACCTAAACTTAAAAAAACTAAACCCAACTAAAACTAAACTAAACCTAAACCCTAAACCCCTAAACCCCAAAAAAACCTCCTCTCCTTGTTCGGTGATTTCATTTTCTCATCTCATTGTGCCTCTTGCATTTTTGGTGGTTTCTTCATCATTCTTGATCAATTTCTTGAGTTTTTTCAATCTCTGGCTGCTCGCATAATGTGCCTCTTCTGAATATGATTACAACAATCTTGAATTCGTGGCTTACATCTCCCATTTTGGATGATTCGGCTAAGGCATATGATTTTGTGGGGATTCATTAACCCAATGCCATTCCTACTATTAAATCCTTTAAGGATGTTCTTTTTGGTAAGAGCTCTACATCTTCTCGGTGACACTAATTTTGACTTCTTTTAAGGTATGTGCGATCATGCGTTCGGATCTTGATGTCAAAAAGCTTGCAAAACCTTTCAAATTTACTATGATTTGCAAATTTACTCTATGTCAACCGAATTTGGACAAGATCTGAGCTTTTTTTCTTAACCTTAAACTTTTGGGTGCTTTCTTTATTGGCTTGATCGATCCAAGACATACTTTGATTTAACTTACAAATGATTTTGATTATTCATGGGTTTTCTCGTGTCAATCTTAATTTGTCTTTAATTGTAAAATGGGTTTGTTGAAGGGGTCTCCCCTTTTTGATATAAAAGAGGAATCACCTATTATTCCTGTGTGGTTAGCTCTTCCAAATATGAGAATTCATTATGTTACTAGGTTTTATTTGCTATCGGAGCTCTTTTTCGGCAACTCCAAATCGATCGAACCAGAGATCTCATTACCATTAGTTGAACTTGACATACTTTAAAAACATCCTAAGGATATTTGGATTGGATCTAAAAAGTTTTGCTATTTACAAAAGGTCAAATTTGAACATTTTCTAGTTTTCTTCTCCCATTGCAAATACATGGTCATGATAATTCAGAGTGTTTTGTTCTACACTTGCATCTTAAAAATAAAATTTTGAATGATCCTAACTCTAAAGTTGCTTTCGATAAAGTTAAAAAAACTATTTTGTGCCTAAAATAACTTAAATGTTATTATTAGGTCAAATTTTTGGAATCTTATGTTCCTATATTGCTAATTCGCTTCTCATTCGATCTTGTGGCAAGGTACTAATAATGTTTAAAAAGATGTTTTGCCCAACAACCTTTCTTTACATGAGAACATGCCTATTTTAGCTAATTCCAAATTCAAAGAGGTTGAAAAAATGATGATTCACTCTCTAATGAGTCTATCCTTGCTTCTTTGCCTGTAATAATTGATAAGAAAGAGGATTTAAATGATATCTTGAATGATAACTTGAATGTGGCTACAATTCTTGAGCAAAACACTAATTTTGACATTGGTATTTGTGCTTTGAATTGTATAACTTTTTTGTTTAGTTTAGATGATTTATTCAACAACATTCCTAGCATGTACTTTAGAACTCTTGGTGGTATCCCTATTTCTCATCTTAGCTTTGTTGATGATTTCATTATCTTTTGTAATGCTTCCTTTCATCATATTAAAAGACTTAATAAATTTTAAATATTTTTGGTAGAGAAAGTGGTCTTTCTATTAATGAAAGCAAGAGTTGCTTCATTACATCCTCTAAAATTTATAATAATAAAATCAATCATATCTTAAGAATCACTAACTTTAAACACCAACAATCCCTCTTAAATATCTAGGTGCACCTCCTTTTAAAGGTAAAGAAAGATCCCATCTATTTGATGAACTTATCCAAATAATTTCTAATAAATTTTGGTGTGGGAATTTCACTTACTTTCTTTTGGTGGCTTACTTTGCTTAAGAGTAATTTAATGCCTTTATATCTTATTCAAACCATTATCACTACTAATTCTATCTTAAATAGAATTGATCAACTCTTTAATAAATTTTTCTAGGGATCTAATAATTGATTAAAAGGATCCATTGGACTTCTTGGCATAAATGTTGTGGGCGGGTGAAGGTGGGCTTGGCAAATCTATTTGAAGCTATTACTTCTCACATAAACTCTAGTGGAAATTTAGAAAAAAAATAGCCTCTGCTAGTAAGTACCCTCTTATCTATTCTTATAAAGTGGGTGACTCCCCAGTTTGGAAAAGCCTTGCTCCATTAAATAGGAGGCTAAATCCTTAATATCTTGGGGTATAAATTTAGGATCTTCTTTCTTTTGGCAAGACAACTAGATTGGTGGTGGTTCTATTGATGCTTTCTTAGCTACCCATTCTACTGTTGCTACAAAAGTTAACTCATTTTGGCTTAATAACAAGTGGAATGATAGTAAACTTACCAAATTTATTCTTATCTCTCTTTTGGATAAATTTAGTGATATTCCTATCCTTTCCAACAAGCCGGATCAAATTCTTTTAAAGCTATCTTATAATGGATATTTTATTCTTAAAATGGCTTGGAATTATATTAGAGAAGCTCATACTTCTTCTAATATATTTATTAAACTTTGGAATAATATCATCCCTATCTTTTATTCTATTCTTACTTGGATAATTCTAAAACTTCATTCTATTGATTCTTTGCTCTGGGATAAAGGTTTTCATTTTCCTTCCAAATGTTATTGTTGTTTCATATCGAAAATGTTAATCATGTTTTTGTCAATGGTGTTATTGCCTCCAAATTATGGTTTTGGTATGATGATCTTTTTCATACTAACCATTTCCATGGTTGTCTTCCTTTATATCAAGTTCTTGAAGCATGTTTCGAAAACTGTGAAAGGTCATATCAAAGTTTTAATTGCCATTACCCTTATTTGGTTCATATGGATGGATAGAAATGATGCTAAATATCATGGTATTCCTATGAATCATAAAGGATTATTTCTAGAACCAAAGAAAAAATTCATGCATTATTTAATGCTAATTTAATGAGTAACACACAATTTAGTGGTTGCAAATTTGTGGCCAAAAAATTGGGTCTTTACTTGCCTGAGATCTCCTTCTGTATAAATAAATAGGATTATATATTGGATAAAACCTTATAACAATATCATTAAAAGTAAAACCAATGGCTCGTCTCTAGAATACATTTGGTTGTGGTGGTAGGGATTTTAGAGGTAATGTCATTTGTGCTTTTGCTATCCTCTTAAAACTTGTTCTGTTATCTATGCTGAATTAATAACAGTAAACAAAGCTATTAACATTTGTTTGCAAAAGGTTTCTTCAATATTTAGATTGAAGTTGATGCTCTCTTACTCATTGACATGCTGACTTCCACTAAGATGGGGAATGCAGATTTATTCTATCTTCTAAATCATACTAGAGCTCTCCTCTCTCAAGTATGCTTTAATATTTCTCACATTTGGTGTGAAGGAAATGCTTGTGTAGATTATCTAGCTAATCTAGGTACTAAATTAAATGATCTCACTCTTTTTTAACATCTTAATTTACCTAGACAATTGAGAGGCTTGGTTAATCTGGATAACACTGGATTACCTTATCTCAAAAATTAATTTTGCTTTATAATTTTAGGTTTTCCATGCTTTTCTCTGTGTGCACTTTCATTTTGTTGTATTCCTTTAGTTGGTTCACTCTCTTGTCTAGTTTCTACTATAATACTTGGGACATCTCTTTGAGGTGGTGGCTGGCTGCTCAGCCTCTTTTGTTGGAGAGGTGTTCTCTTTGGTTGACTATTTTATGTAAGGATCTCATTGTCAACATTTTCTTCATGTGATGCCTTGAACTTTTGATGGCAACCTTTTGGGTTATGCCTCTAACTTCTTTTGGTTTTTCCCTTTTATTAATTGGTCCTAGTTTTGCCTTTGGTTTTGGCTGGCTGTTTCCTTACTTATGTATGTTTTTTTTTTTTTTGGCTGGGTTCTATTGTTTGCTAACACTACCTAGATGTCTTGGGTGGCTATTATTTGATGGCTGCTATCAATCTTTTCACTCTTGAGTTTGTACTAGGCCTTTTGGTAGTTTTTATGTCTGGTTGGGGCCTTGGTATGTTTTCCCTACCCCTCTGGTTGGGTGTTGGTGGTTGGCTGGTCCTCCCTGGTTGCAGCTTTTTATTTAATTGGGTGATTACAATTTGTTTCTTGGTTATTTCTAATGGGTTCCTATTGGTTATCATTATGCATGTCTTTCTCTATGTTGGGATTGCCTCTCTTTAGGACTGGTTGTTTCCTTATCAGAGTTGCCTCATCTGCTAGTTTGTTAATTGCCTGGTCGACTTGTGGTTGGTAGTTTGGTTGGTTTTCTTTTTGGTTTTCTTTCTGATCTGCTTTTATCTAGTAGGGTTTCCCTTTTGGTAGATTTTATTTATTTTGGTTTTGGCCTTAAGGTGGTTGGGTGCTGTTGTTTTCTTGTGGCTGTATTACTATCTTTGATGGAGGTATGGGGACTGCCTTTTTATTTCTTGTCTCTGCTGTCTTGGTTGGACTGGTGGCTGTTATTAGTATTGACCTTATTCTCTGATCTGGTTTGGAATTGCTGGTTTCTTGTTGCTAGTTGTAGACTATGTTTGTTTTATTTTGGGTTACTTGTGGTTGTCTCGGTGACTGGTGGGTTCGTTTCCTATTTATGGTGTCTATGCTTTATGAATGAAAACTTAACAGCTGCTCTTCCATTTATGTTGCAGTGGTTTTGTTGATGCTACTTCCTTTCGAGCTTGGTGGCCTTTAGTCAGTCAGGT
The DNA here is from genome assembly GCA_021442155.1 of Cymbidium sinense. Taxonomy (NCBI): domain Eukaryota; kingdom Viridiplantae; phylum Streptophyta; class Magnoliopsida; order Asparagales; family Orchidaceae; genus Cymbidium; species Cymbidium sinense. The sequence continues at coordinate 131,939,419 of CM038214.1, forward strand.
GATATGTGGGATAGCTTTCTCTATTGCTTGGGCTGCAGGTACTAGAGAACTATTGACTTCCACTGTTTGGCTGCCTTCATCTAAGTAGGTGGGCTATGATGGATAAGATGATTTCCCTATTATCTTTTGGCTCGTAGCAGCATATGTGACTATAACCCTTCTTTTGAAATCTAGATGCTCACATTTGTGGTTGCCCTTGAAGACGTAGGTGACTGAGCTTGAGCCTTATTAGAAATTTTCTTTTATATTGCTCTTTATTATGTGTTAAAGCTTGATTTTGTCTAGCTATGCTAATTACAATTTCTAATTGCTTGCAAGTTTCATTTTTAGGTTCTTTGCTGGTTTCAATTTCTGGATATGGATTGTGCAACTCTCAAAATACCTCTGACTATAGTAGTGGGCTTTGGCTTTTCATCATGTTTCCTGTGCTATTCTTATTTGTTTTTTGGTCTTTTACTTCTTTTATTTAGTTACCTTAGTTTTGTTGTATTATATAGGGAATTTTTTTCTCTAGGCTGAATGTGGCTCTCTGAGTAGTAGTTAAGAGAATTATCCCGTCTTAAGGACCTTGTACTCCTTTCTTTGTGACAATAAAATTCTGCCCTCTCTAGGATTTCCTTAAAAAAAAGCCCTAAACCCTAAAAACCTAAAAACCTAAACCTAAATTAAATAAAACCTAAAAATAAAATAAATAAAAAACCTAAACCTAAATAAAATAAAAAATTAAAATAAAATAAAAACATAAACTAAAACCTAAACTTAATCCTAAACCTAAACCTAAAAATAAAATAAAATAAAAAATAAAAACTAAAATAAAATAAAATAAATAAAAACCTAGACTATACTAAAAAATATAAAACATAAATAAAATAAAAACTAAACAAAAATAAAATAAAATAAAAAATAAATAAAAAAAACCTAAAAACAAACCTAAAATAAAACCTAAAGTAAATAAAAAAAACCTAAACCCACTAAAAAACCTAAACCTAAAATAAATAAAAAAATAAACCTAAACATAAACTAAAATAAACTAAACTAAAATAAATAAAACCTAAACCTAAACCTTAAACTAAATAAAATATAATAAACTAAAAATAAACTTAAACCTAAACTAAAATATCAAATGTAAAAGTAAACCTAAAATAAAAACCTAAAACCTAAACCAATAAAAAAAAAGATAAACCTAAACCTAAAAATAAAAAAAAATAAAACCAAAACCTAAAAAATAAAATAAAATTATAACTAAACTAAAAAATAAATATAAATCTAAATCTAAACCTAAAAAACAAACAAAAATAAGAAAACTAAACTAAAATAAATAAACTTAAAATAAATAAAATAAACAAAATAAAATAAAAAAAATAAATAAATAAAATAAAATAAAATAAATTGAAATAAATAAAATAAATAAATAAAAATCTTAAACCTACTGGGTTTACTAAATTTAAAATAAACCTAAACTAAAACTTGACTGTGACCTAAAACCTAAACATAAACCTACCCTAAAAAAAAAACTCTAACCCTACCTAAACCCAAACCAAAATCATAAACCTTAAACCCTAAAGCCTAAAACTAAAGCCTAAAGCTAAAAACCCTAAACCCTACCCTAAACACTAAACCTACCACCCTAACTCTAAATCTATCAAACCTTAAAACCAAAAACCTAAACTTGAAAATAAAATAAAAATAAAAAATCAAAATAAAAAGTAAACTAAACCTAAACTAAACCTAAAAAATAAAGTAAAATAAAAAAAATCTAAACTAAAATAACTAAACTAAACTAAATAAAATAAAAAAATAAACCTAAATAAAATAAAATAAAACAAATGAACTAAAATAAAAAGATAAACTAAGTAAACTAAATAAACTAAACCTTGATTGCTTAATTTAAAAATCCTAAATTTTTAAATCCTAAACCCTTAAAACCTAAACCTAAAACAACCTAAAATAAACCCAATGCCTCAACAAACTGAACCCTACCATAACCCTAAACCTAAATGCTACCCCTAAACCACAACCACAACCCTAAACCCTAAATCCTAAACCCTAAACCCTAAACCCTAAACCCTAAACCCTAAAACTAACCCAAACCTAACCCTAACCCCAAACCCTAAACTAAACCTAAAGTAACTATATAAATTAAAAATAAACCTAAACCCAAAACTAAACCTAAACCTAAGCTAAACCTAAGAATGCATAGAACCTTGGTAGGCACATCACCAACAACCAGGATCAGTCTAGATCTAGTGGTGGAGGTGAAGGTGGAGGCGAAGACAGAGGCTGCCGTTATCATAGTGGTGTTGGTGGATTTGGAGGTGCAAGTGGATATGGAGGTGGTGGTCAAAGATATGGTGGTTATGGAGGTGGGAGGAGCGATGGAGGTTACAGCCAAGGTGGTGGTAGAGGAAGAGATCAGGGATATGATGGTCGATCCCACTACACAAGGGGTTAGGGTGGTTCTGATGGGAATTGGAGAAACTGAAGAATGGCCAATCTGATTTGGTGCTTACGGAGCTGTGTCTTTATAGTAGAGATAGTTATAGTTATCTAGGGTTTTTGACTTGCTCTATGCATGCTCATTTTTCATTTATGTCATCGCTTTTGTCTTAAAAAACTTATTGTATCACTTGGTTGATGAAATCAAAAAGAAGAAATGTTGACGCTGAATTTGTTCTCTTTAAAATAAATAAAACCTAAAAATAAAATTTGAACCTAAACCTAAAAAACCACAAAAATAAAAGAAATAAAAAACTTAAACCCTAAACCCTAAACCATAAACCCTAAACCCTAAACCCAAACCCTAAAACAACCAAACCCACCCCAAAACCTAAAACCCCTAAACCCAAACCCTAAACCCCAAACCCAAAACCCTAAACCCTAAACAAAACCCTAAACCTAAACTGACCCTAAAATACAAACCCACCCCAACCCTTAAACCCTAAACTGAACCCTTAAACCAAACCCTAAAACTAAAAACCTAAAAACCTAAACCTAAACTAAATAAAACATAAAAAATAAATAAATAAAATCTAAACATAAATAAAATAAAAAAGTAAAAGAAAAAATAAAAACCTAAACTAAAACCTAAACCAAAACTTAAAAATAAAATAAAATAAAATAAAAACTAAACTAAAATAAAATAAATAAAAACCTAAACTAAACAAAAAAATAAAATAATCTAAAATAAAACTTAAATAAAATAAACTAAATGAAAATAAAATAAAATAAACCTAAAATAAAAACAAAACCTAACAAAATCTAAAATAAATAAAATAAACCTAAACCTTAAACTAAAAAAACCTAAACTAAACTAAAAATAAAATGTAAAATCCTAAAAGAAAATAAAACATAAACCTAAATAAAATAAAATAAAACCTAAACCTAAAACCTATATAAATAAAAAATAAAACCTAAACCTAAAAATAAAATAAAATAAAACTAAATAAAAAAAAATAAACTTAAAGCTAAACCAAAACCTAAAAATGAAGATAAAGAACCTAAACTAAAATAAATTAACCTAAAATAAATAAAATAAAATAAATAAAATAAAATAAACCTAAATAAAAATAAAAAATAAAATAAACTAAAATAAATAAAATAAATATACTAAAGAAAAACTAAACTGATTTACTTAATTTTTTCTTATAAAATCCTAAACCCCAAACCCTAAATTAAAACTAAAACTAAGCCAAATCCCAACCTGACCTACCCTAAACCTAAACTAAACAAACTCTAAAACCATATACCCTAAACTAAACCTAAATCATAAACCCAAATCATGAGCCAAACCATAATCCCTAAACCTTGCAACCCTAAACCTAAAACTAGGCCAAACCCTAAACTAAAACCCCCAACTATAAACTTAAAACCATAAACCCTGAGCCAAACCCAAACCCTGGCCCTAAATGCTAAAACCATAAACCATATATAATCCTACCTAAACCTAAACCCTAAACCCACAAAACCACTAAACCTAAACCATAAAACCTAAAAACTTAGTAAATAAACCAAAATAAATAAAATGAAATAAATAAAATAAAAATAAAATAAAATAAAATCCTAAACCTAAACTTATAAAATATAAAAAATAAAAAAAACTAAATATAATAAATGAAACCAAACTAAACTAAAAATAAAATAAACTTAAGAATAAAAACCTAAATAAAATAAAATCTAAATGTAAAATAAAATTAAAATAAACTTAAAGTAAAATAAAACTATATAAAACCTAAACCTAAAAATAAACCAAAAATAAATCCTAAAATAAATGAGCCCAAAACTAAAATTGAACTAAACTTAAAAAAAATAAAATAAACCTAAACCTAAATTAAAATAAACTAAACTAAAATAAATAAAACCTAAAAAACCCTAAACTCTAACTAAAATAAACTTAAACTATAAAAGAAAACCTAAAATAAACCTAAAATAAAAAAAACCTAAACTCTAAACCCTGGTCAAAAAAGCTAAAACCTAAACCTAAACTAATTAAAATAAAATAAAATAAATAAAAACCTAAATAAAAAAAAATATAAAATATAAAATAAATAAAAACATAAACTAAACCTACCTATTAAACCTAAAAGAAAATAAAATGAAAATAATAATTAAACTAAAATAACATAAATAAAACCTAAATTAAACTAAGAAATAAAAACTTAAATAAAATAAAACTAACTTAAAATAAAAAAATAAAATAAACCTAAATTAAAAATAAAATAAAAACTATAAATTTAAAATAAATCTAATGAAATCTAAAAAAAAAACCTAAACTCTAAAAAACCTAAACATAAAAGAACAAAATAAACTTAAACTTAAAGCTAAGATAAACTAAACTAACATAAATATAAACCTAAACCTAGGCAAAAAATAAATAAACCTAAACTAAACAAAATAAAATAAACTAAAAATCAACCTAAACCTAAACTTAAAAATAATACGTAAAAATAAACCTAAAAAGAGAAACCTAAAACCTAAACCTAAAAAATTAAATAAAAATCTAAACCTAAACCTAAAAATAAAAAATAAAACATAAACCTACATAATAAAATAAATATAAAACTAAACTAAAAAATAAACCTAAACCTAAATCCTAAACTAAAATAAACATAAAATAAATAAACTAAACTAAATAAAATAAAATAAACTAAATAAAATAAAAAAATAAAATAAACTAAAAAAACTAAATAAACCTAAACTTGGTTACTTGGTTTTAAAAATATAAAAATAAAATAAATAAAACAAAATAAAAGAACCCTAAACCCTAAACATTAAAAAAAACCCAATAAAACCCTAAACTGCCAGTTTACACTATCTAAATAAAAATAAAAAAAAAAAAAATAAAAAAACCCTAAAGCCTAACCCTAACCCAAATACCAAAGCCCTAAACCCTAAACTCTGAACTTTAAACCATAAAACCTTAAACCATTAACCTTAAACCCTAAACCCTAAAACCCTAAACCCTAAACCCTAAACCCTAAATACTAAACCCTAAAACCTACAACCCTAAACCTTAAACTCCAAACCCTAAACCCTAAACTAACCTTAAACCATAAACCCTAAACTAAACCCTAAACTAACCCAAACTCTAAACCCTAAACTAATCCTAAATCTAAGAATAGGTAACACCTTGATGGTGAACATCACCTTCAACTATTCTCAGATCTAGCGGTGGAGGCGAAAAGGAGGATTATCATGGGGATCTAGAGGTCTTGGTGGATATGGAGGTGGTGGTGGAGTAGTGGTGGTTATGGAGGAGAAGGAGTGATGTTATATTGTGGTGGTGGAAGAGAGATCGGGGATATGGTGGATCTTGAGGGTGGTTTGATGGAAACTAGAATCTTGAAACGGTAGGTCCAATCTTTTGTTATGGAACTATGTCTTTACAGTAGAGACGGTCTACTTATCTAGAGTTTTTGATTTGCTGTATGGGTGCTCATTTTTTATCTATGTCATCGTATGTGCTTAGAAAACTTGGGGTGCTTCTTGGTTGATGAAATCAAAAAGAAGAAATGTTGAATATGAATTTATTCCCTCTTAAAAAAAAACTTAAATACTAAACCCTAAACCTTAAACCCTAAAATAAAAACTTAAACCCTAAACCTAAAATTAATACCAAAAACCCTAATTCCTAAACCCTAAACCCTAAATCCTAAACCCTAAACCCTAAACCCTAAAACCCTAAACCCTAAACCACAACCTAAACCACAAAACTATAACCCTAAACCCTAAACCTAAACCCCAAACCCTAAACCTAAACCTTAAATGCTAAACTAATCTAAACCATAAACCCTACACCTGCTAAACTAAACCCTAACCCTAAACCCTAAACCCTAAACCTTGAATAAATAAGTCATTAGGAGTATATCTAAATAATGACCTAATCCTACCATAGTTATGGTAGCTAAAGAAAATGTTATAAAGAGACTTTCCATTGATTATTAGAGATTTGAATACCATAAACCCTAACCCTAAATCATATTATAATACCATATATTATGGTATAATGTAGCATCATATATTTGAGCATCTAGTGAAGTGTTTTTGGATGTTATAAGATGTTTTGAAATGTTTTAGTATATTATGGTATTGTGCATTATAGTCTATATTAATATAAATCATAAAAATATTGATTTAATAGATCAGTTGATAAAATTTGTTAAACTTGAAGTGGGAATTAGGTACCAAAGGTGCTACTCCATCTAAAAAGTAAATTTTATGTTCAAAATAAATATTATATGTTGTAGCATATATCATATATATTCATTATAGTATTTTACATTACATAATATAATTATTTATTAAAATATATTAAGCTAATTTAAAATATATAATTTTTTTTTCTGTTTACTAATTTTATGATTTTTTTATCTTAAGCAATCCCTTTTGATGTGATATGAAATATAATACAATATAATATGTTATAGTGTATTATAATATAGGATGCCATAACATAGTGTAGCATCATGCATTATAGCATATTATTGTGTATTACTACTTATTGTTTAGCAAATTTTAGTTTGTTATAGTATGATGTAGTAGAGTTTGTACTAGTATATTCATAAAAATCTTATAGGAGATGATGGGATTTGGCCAAATTTAAAGTAAGCTTTAGGGAACATCATTGGGGGTGTGCTATGGTGTGTCATTTCATCAAAAGAATGAAATTTTGCATCCAAAATAAAAGTTCATTTCACAACCAAATTTTATAATTTTTTTGCTTAAAGTGATTCATTTGTAATGTAAGATAATATATTATATTAAATCATATTAAAATATAATATACATAAAATATAACTTCACATATATATGTATGTGGTGGCATGTTACTAAATGTTATTGTACATTTTAGTATGTTTTACTTTTGTTATAATACATTGGGTCAAAACTCACAAAAATGTTAATTTGAAGGTTGAGATGGAAGAATTTGGCCAAATTCATGGTACACACCAAAAAGCAACACCAAAATTATGCTATTTTGTACCATTTTTAACAGAAAAATAATAATTTTACATCCAAAATGAACATTATTCATATTTTGAGGAAAATTTGTTATTTATTCCTTTTAAGTGATTCTAATGAGGTGTAATGTTAGACAATATATTATATTATTGTAAATTATAATATAACATCATATATTATAATATAATATAGTGTGTTAATTCACACTATAATATGTTTAGCATGATATTGTATAGTTAGTTTGAGCTTGCACCATCACAAATCATAAATTGTTGATTATAATATTAAGATGATGTAATTTCAATGAATACATTGTTAGGCTTTTGGTTGGAGAATTAAAGGTGTGCATAAGAGAAGAAATAAGATTTGATGAGAATTCCATGTCAGGGACATGGAGGGAGATCCACTAGAGGATCACACATGCATTGGACATGACATGTGAGGGGTCTATATCGAGGGCATAGAAGAAGAAAATTTGTTGGGGATAAGATTTGAATTTGACTTGATTATATGATTTTTGGAAAGAAGATCTGTTGGGGATAAGAATATATAATCCACAAAAGATTAATATTGAATCAACTTTAATTTATTTATTTTAATTGATGTGGAGGCATATCTGCTAGAGATATGGGCTCGCGTCCACTAGGGATCAGGTATATGAACCTTCCATTAGGGAAACAGGTTCAAGCTATCCGTTGGGGATTGGTATTTTAATTTGATTTCATAGATTTTTTTGGGGATGAAACCATTGTGAATAAAAGTTTGGTTGGATTTCTTTGATTTAGAATCTACTTGGGGGTGGTTTAATTTGGCTCCACTAGGGAGGTTGGTTTTGAATTTGATTTGTTTATATATGATTTGAGGATCCATTGGGAGAAGGGTGTGATTTAACTCCACTTGAGAAAATCATATTGGGTTGAATTTAATGGAATTAATGTATGGACCTATCGGTGTGCGATGAACTCACCGAGAAGGCTCGAGAGCTACCTCAGGTTTACAAATCCAAAGGGATAGTCGACCGACTGTGGGGTAGAGCTAGCCAACCTAAAGGGTTACCTTTCGATGTGCAATAGTTGTGATAAGAAGAAGGCATAGCAGACTTACATCTTCTAAAGTGAGGAATGACCACTAAGGTGACATGTTGGATGCATAACAAATCAAACCTGACTTAGGCCGAATACTGAGTGAATGCCACTGGAGACTTATGTCAACTCAAAAGTAGTCAGGATTAATTTTATCTTAATTTCATGTGATTTGATATGGGTTCTTTGGTTTAGTTTGATTTTGAGTTGAGGGCATATCCACTAGGGATGTGAGCTCGATCAAATTTGATAGATTTAATTTATGGACCATGTCAGTGTGCGATGGACCCACTGAGAAGGAGCTATATCGGAGTTGACCTATCTTAGATTTATAAATCTATAGGGATCATCTAATGGCCATGGGGTAGAGCTAGCCAACTAAGGGGTTTCCTTTCGGTATGCAATGGTTGTGCTAGGAAGAAGGCATAGTAGACTCATCTTCTAAAGCAGGGAACAATCGCTGGGATGACCTGTTGGTAGCATAACAAATCAAACCTGATTTAAGGGTGACTACTGAGTTAATGCCGCTGGGACTTATATCAACTCAAGATTAGTCAGGCGATTCTTATAGGGAGTTTTGCTCACACTGCCCTAAAGATAAGATGCCTGCTTGGGAAAAGGTATCACTAAGGGTTTCCTCCTAATCCATAAGTGAATATATATTTTGTTTATATCTTTGCATGGACCTTGTTAGTGTGTGAGGGAACATAGTAAGAAAGGGCTATGTTAGCCTTGACCTATCTCAGATTTACTGGACCGAGGGAGAATCTGCACATCCATAAGATGGATTCTCCAACCATAGGGGTGGATACTAGAAAAGGGGAACTGTCCAATCTGATAGTAACTTGGGTAGTGTATAAATGGGGTCATAATGGACATGACCCAAATATAATGCCCATAGGGTAGGTACTGCTAGGGGAGTTATCCTGAGCCCTAGAAAAGAAAGCTTATAGGTGTACGGTGGCCAACTCAAGGAGAAAGTGTAGCAGACTTACATCTACCATGAGTGGTGTATCCTAAGGTGAGAGAACCAACCAACCTAAAGTGTATCCGTTAGCATGAGTGGTGTATCCATCAGCATAGTCAGAACCAACCAACCTAAGGTGCTTGTCGTTGTGCAATGATCAATCTGGAAAGAAAGTGTGTAGGCTTAAAACTTTCCAAGTGGAACTAATCATCGGGATAGTCTGTCATCGGTGGGATAGATGCTATCTAAACTAGAGCGACTACTAGCGAGGAGCCAGGGGACTAGACTAACGGTTAGGAAGGAAGGAAGCGCTAGCAATTATCCTAAACCTCAAATATACTTGACCCCGATGTGCAATCCATGAAGAAAATATAGTAGACTCACATCCTCTTAAATAAAGCCAACATTAGGTAGCTTACTGGCCACACAGTAAGGCCTACCAAACTAGCAAGGTGCTTGTCAGTGTGTAGTGGCCAAGTAAGAAAGGAAAGCATAGAAGATTAACATTCTCCAAAGAAGACCAGGGTTGACACTAGTAGAGTAACGCGTCGACCTAGAGGAACTACTCTGTGAGTGTCGTTGGGAGCGTTATCCCAACTCAGAGTAGCCCAAGACAAAAAGATATTTCTTTATTTCATATGTTTGTGTGTAGTTTTTGTTTGTGTTATGATGATGAAGGATAGGACGTCGCTCGGGTTCCTTACACCTACCCTAAACACATCATGGCAGATTCATAAATAAGAATACTTTCAACATGGAAAAGATTGAATTAGAAATTGAATTTTCATTGATGATAATTATTTTCAAACATGACTTATAATATTTATTTAAGTAGAGCCCATTGATTGGAAGCATTGGGCACCCTCCCTTATGATTAATAAGCTGATAAGATCCTCTCTAGTAGACCTTCTCTATGGAAAATGGGCCTTCCCAAGTGGGTTCAAACATGCCTCCCATCTTACGATGGCCAGTAATTGGTCTCATTAGAACTAAAATAATCTCTCCTACTTGAAAAACTCTAGGATGGACCAACTTGTTGTGAGCTTGAATTATTTTAGCTTTGTACAACTTGAAGTTTTGTCATGCCCCTAATCTCCTCCAAACCTTTAAGCTCTTCCGACAACTTGGCATTACGCTATGTGATCTTGCTACCCACACTATCCTTAGTGATGGTTGTTGGACTTCTAATGATGGTAAAACATCTTGAACCCATACACTAAGAAGAAAAGATTTGAGTGTTCTATATGTGGTGGGGTAGGCTCCAAGGATTCTACTGCTCATGCCACTGTCGCTTATTATTGTCAAGTGTCTTCTTTACTATTTAAATGAGAGTTTTGTTGAAGGCCTCTACTAAGCAGTTTTCCCTTGGGTAGTAGATGGTAGAATATCTCCAATCCATGTTATATCTCTGGGCAAAGTTATTGATCTCGGTGCTCTTGAATGTAGTACTATTATTAGATATAATTCATCGAGTCACTCTGAACTTATATATTATATGGTTCCTAATAAATTAGAGCACATGTTGATCTATGACCTATCTCGATCACCTTGCCCATTTGGAAAAAGCGGTCGGTAGCTAAGATGAATCGATGACCCTTGGAAAAAAAAGGATCAATCGGACCCACTATGTCGGTACCCAACAATTGAATAGACATGAGGCCAATGTAGGATGTAGAATGTTGGGTGGTTGGTGTAGGACCACACCATGTATTTGACATTGGTGGACCTAGCCGTATCCATACAATCTTTGATCATCGATGGCCAGTAGTATCCTAGACTCTTGAGCTTGGCTTTCTTCTTTAGACTGGATTGGTTGGCTCCAAATAATCCTTAGTGTACCTTAGTCATGATCATACAAGCTTTGTGCTTGTCTAAACATTGTAACCACATATGATTGAAAGTCCACCAATACAAGACACCATCCACAAGAGCATAAGAAAGTGCTCTCGCTTCTAAGGCTTGTGACTTCTCTTGAGGTATTTTCCTTTATTTAGGTAATCCATGAATGATTGCCTCCAATTTAACTCCTCATCCTTCTTGGCAATAGCAACTTCCCTGTCAAGAGAGTACTTTTTGATGAGTTCAGTATCAATAAGGGATAAGACTTGTCTATTTTGGATCTTTATTGATATGGACTCATCCTCCAGACATGCCAACTCCTTGGTAAGCTTGGCAAAATCATACATTATGGCATTCTCTCCTTGAGGAATCTTATAGATGGTAACCTCTAGAATTTGAGCCAACAACTCCATGGTGTACTTATGGTAGTGATGGAGCTTGGGCTTTATAACCTTATAGGACCAAGCAATTTGGTTGATAACTAGCTAAGAATTCTCAAAGATGTTAATTTTCTAGATGCTTAGAGTAACGGGTACTCTAAACCGGTAATCAAAGCCTCATATTTGGCTTCATTGTTAGTGCAATTGGAAAAATAATATGAGAATCTCATCACATCACTATCTAGAGTTTAGAGAACTATTTCTACCCCTGCCTTTCCTGGAATAGTAGATTATGGTTCTTCTCCTCTTTAAGAGCAAGCCGCACCATCAAAGTACATCTAGCAGTGGTAAATGCTAGTATTCCCTAAGTTCATGATTTGTTCATCGGGGAGATCATCACTAAGTGGAGAGTCGAAGTGGGTGTCTTTTACTAAGAAATCGCTAGCTTATCCTTTGATCGACGGTTTAAGAAGGTAATGTCAAATTATGAGAGGCTCATGGACCGTAGTTCCAACCATCCAGATAGCATCGGCCGTGTCAATGGATACTATAGTGGATTGATCTTAGAGATTAAGTTCACCTTATGAGGAAGAATGTAGTGCTGTAGCTTTTGGGATGCAAAGATTAAAGCTAGGCAATGCTTCTCAATGGGTCGATAATTAGCCTCAGTAGGGATTAGAAGATGGTTGAGGTACTAGTGTGTATTTTCCTTCCCTTCGTCATTGGCTTAGGCCAACAAATCACCAACGGAGTCATCTAACATAGTAGTGTAAGGTATGAGCAGCTTTCCTGCGATAGGGGCTACTAGAACCGGTGGCACCATCAGGTAATGCTTGATGTCTTTGAAGGCAGGCTCACACTTGTCATACCACGTAAACTTGGCATCTTTTTTGACAAGTGCTGAGAATGGTTGTCATCTTCCGGATAAGTTGGATATAATGCGTCTTAGATATGCCAACTTCCTTTGGAATTATCTGAGTTGAGTTAAGCTTTTAGGGTGTGGCATTTCTAATATCTCCTTAATATTCTCAAGATTGATTTAAATTCCCTGGTGTCGGAGAACAAACCCAAAAAATTTTCTTGAAGCTACTTCGAATGCACAATTAAGGGGGTTCATTTTGAGGTTAAATTATCTTAACTATTTGAAAACTACTCTCAATTCAAAGGGATGGTCTTTCTTTTCTCTACTTTTGACCACGAGATCATCGACATAGCACTCAACTTGATGGTGAATGAGTTCATTGAAGATTCGAGTCATAGCCCACTGGTATGTAGCACCGGCATTTTTAAAGGCATGACCTTATAGTAATAGATTTTGATCGGGGTTCTAAAAGTAGTGTTTCTTTCATATTCAGGGGCCATCTTTATTTGGTTATATCCAGATGAGCCATCAATATAAGAGAAGACTGCATGAGATGAGGCAATGTCCACCATCAACTCTGGGATTGGCAGTGAAAATTCATCTTTTGGAGATGCCTTATTTAAATCCCTAAAATTGACGATATGTGAATTTGACCATTCTTTTTCTTAACTAGATGACACAGGCTAACTAGATAGGGTATTTTTCTTCCCGAATGAAGCCAGCATCATTCAATTTCTTAACATCATAAATGACTTGTTGTTCTATGTCTAATTGCATGTGTCTAGGAGCTTGCTTGATATGGTTAACAATAGGCTCTATTCCTAGTTTATGGATCGCTATGTCAAGAGCCAATCCAGGCATCGCTTCATAACTCCATGCTATGCAGTCCTAAAACACAATCAATAGTCTAACTATGTCATTGTTTTCAATTTCATTCAACAAAGAAACGGATGTTAGTGGATCTTCTTCAATTCCTAAGTTGATTTCCTTGAGCTCATTGATGGTTGACTTGATCTCTTCTTCAAACTCTAGTGGTGCATCTTTGACTTCAAAATCATCTAGATCATCTAAATTTTCTAAGCATAGCTCCTCATATGAGTTAATGTAATTTGAAAAGAACCTTTCAGATTCTGAATGATTGGTAATGATGAAACAGTAATCGCCATCATCGATTGGACCCACTATACTGAATCTTAGTGTCAGTCTTAATTGAGAGCTTTTGCATTTTTTCTTCCATATTATTTTGAAGTGATCTTACTATTGCTTTGACCAAGTATGTGGGATTAACCTTTTCTTTGCTAAATTATGAACACAAGGCAAGTACTAATCAAAAGGTAATTCAATTAATTCTTTATATGAATCATCCTCAAGTTCTACATCAACTTCTTGACTTGAGGATGATGCTACCAAAAAGAACCTATGAGTCTTCACACCTGCAGATGACTTAGGGGCTTCCTTAACTACCAAATCCTTAGCTTTTTGAGAGGAACGTGGGGTTAGAGCTAAGGTTTCCAACTGATGTCTAACTATTTCACATATAGACTTGGATACACTTATGCTTTACTTTAGAGCCCGATCTTCATCACCTTCTAGCTCAAGTGTCACCTTCTAGGGAATCTACTGCTGAGAAGAGCTGGCTGGTGTGCTAACCATATAAGACTCAACCTAAGGACTATATTCTAAGTCTATATGGATAGTGTGTGTAGGCAGGACATATCTTATTGGGTGGCCAATAAGGAGGTTTTCCACCCACAGGGCTGAGCCCGCCTCTTCTCTACGGTGGAGGTCATCCTACCCATATATTCAAATGGAGTATGAACTATGGGTGGAATCAAATGTTAGACTTCCTCCTCCAAGTTTATTTTCGCTCCCTTTTATTTTCTTTTTCATTTTCACTTTTATTTTCTTTTTTCCTTTTCTCTTTCTTTTTCTTTTATTTTTTCTTTTTCTTTTATTTTTAAACTTTAGCCAAGTTTGTGAGAATAAACTTGTTGATTTTGAGGGAGGTAGTAAGCCGCATCCTCATATATGCCGACCTCATAAACTATAAATGGGTTGAGATCTCTTTTGACAGAGTAGACAATCCCTCCTCTCATAATCTTCATACATTGATGTAGAGTGGATAGAACTATGTTGTTCTCATGTATCCGTGGTCTCCCAAGGAAAGTGTTGAAAGAAATATCCGAGTCTATAATGTGAAACTTAGCTTGGTCTAATCATCTATCTCCAAGGTAACACTATGGAGCCTAAGGCTGTTGACCTCACTTTTTGTATGATTCAATCTTACCATTAGACTTAGGAGTCTTCTAAACACTAAGACCTTCAAGACACTTCTAAATAGGTAAACACTTAACCTAAATAGAAACTTAGAAGGGTTAACCTTAGGATTAGGTTATGCCTTAGGGATTAAGATAATCTGCCTACCTTACAACCCAAATCCAATCCATGTTCACCTTCTCAAACAAACCTAAAGTTCAATTCAATCATCAAATTCAAATCTAAATCTAAACCCAAAATCTAAAACCAAATGATTGAATCCCATGATCAAATCCAAACTTGAAACCCTACCTAAGCGATATGACCTATCCCATGGACTTAGCCAAATCTTAATCCAAATCAATTGATTTTCTCATAAATAATTTATATCTTCAATCAACATCCTAAATATAAATCAAATCTACATTCAAATAATCAAAACTTAATCAAACTAAATCAAATTAAATCAAAATCCTTCCTAAGTCATATGACCTATCCCATGGACTTAGGCAAATCTTAATCCAAATCAAGTCAAACTCAATTTATTTTCTCACAAATCAATCATATTTTCAATCATCTTCACAAATTTAAATGAAATATACATTTAAATCATCAAAATAAAATCAAACCAAATAAAATCTAAACCTAATCACATGACCTCCATGGACTTAAGCAAATTCCTTCATTCCAAAACCCAAATTCAATTGATTTTCTCATGAATCAATCATACCTTCAATCATATTGACAAATCTAAATGAAATATACAATCATCAATCATCAAACCAAAATCAACCCAAGTTAAACTTAACCCTTTTTGAAATGTTCAAATGAACCAAAACCCATTTGAACCCAAGCCAATTGCAATTGAATTTATATATCAATCCCAAATCCATATATAAACTCAACTAAATCAAACTCAACCAAAAATCAAGCCAACTAAACCTAATTGGTCCACTTGACACAAAGTGGCCAATTTGACCTATTTGAGTCAAGTTCTAATCATAACCAAATTGGATTGAACCAAGCCGATCAAAACCTTCATCATGATTGTTGATCACCCTAGGTTGATCAATTATCACAAATTATGTCAAACCAAGTCAACCTGGTCATTTGACCAAGTCAACCCCTTAACCCATATAAACCCAAACTAGCCAAATTGTAACTTAAGTAAATTTCCTTGAAACCAGTGATTCATACCAAATCAATATCAATATTTGAATGACTTGGCCTTCAATTGAGTCAAACCAATCCCAATTGGCCATCTTGACCCAAGTTGACCAAAATTGACCTAAAAGACCAAATTGGATCAAATCAAAATGTAAACTAAATTGATTACAACCAATGGCTAAATTTCATTCCAAATTGATTGTTGAACTTGACCAAAGCCATCATTGGACCCAAGTGACTTACTTAGCCCAAATTGACCTAAAGGCTCAAGTTGGCCTAAATCAATACCAAATAAAAATTAATTGAAACCAAAGCTTATAATCATCTTCAATTGGTCAACTAAACCCAAACCAACACCCAACCTAAGCTAATCTGGCCAATTTGATCAAATTGGTTAACTTAACCCATTTGACCCAAATGAATTCAAATGAGCCAAAATAAAATATAAGCCAAACTAAACCAAACCAATTGAACCAAAACATCCTAAATGATAATATGAACTTGGCCCAACCCTTAGTTTGACCTAATTGACCAATTGGTCAACTTGTAACCAATTTGACCTAAATGAGTCAAATTGAGCCAAACTAACCAAATCAACTCCAATTAACTTGAAATTTGGGCACTTTTGGCTCATTTCAAATCTGCCCAAATCAAATCCAATGCCAAATGATCATTCTACCCTTGGGTCAAGGGAATCACATGAGAATCACCCATGTAAGTGGTCATTTCCATTCCTTGGCCACTTAGTACTCTCTCGATGGTCCACTAGGCACTGGAGACCTTTGCCCAACCTAGAGGTGGTTGGGTTAGCCATGACCCATGGGAGGTGAAATCACCTCACCCTCCCCATTGGAGCATTTTAAAACCCATAAGACACTGATTCCTCCTTGGCAGCCACCTCCACCTTCAACCAACCAAAAAGCCAACTCACCTCTTCCACGCCACCCATGACTCCCACGACATGGTCGGATGCCATTAGAAGCCAAACTTGATCCCACCATTAAGATGAAGGGGTATACACCCTTGGTTTCCACTCAAAAACACACAAAATTATTCCTTAGAGCCAAGCTACCCAAGATGAGCACTAGAGCCATTCCCGTTAAGATCATTCCTTGATTGAAAAATGCCATTCTCGTCTATCTTAAAATAGGACACTCCCATTTCTAACCTAACTTCCCCATTTCTTCATCAAACTCAAATTAACTTTATACACACCTTCCTTAGGCCTCTTCAAGCAAGAACAAATCATCTCCTAAGCTTCCCAAGCACCAGAGGTGGGACTTGAGCAAAGTTTAGCTCCAAATCATCGGTTCATGGCCTTTCGAGCGAACATTGAGGAGTTGATCTAATTGCTGCTCAATCAAGCTTCATCTCTACTAGATGAAGTTTTCTCAATCATTGAGCCAGGTGCTCAGAGGTATGCATCCAAAATTGATCTTTAGGAAAAAATGGGTTGGAGTTTTTTGAAGAAAACTTACATCTCATGTAATCTTGACCGTTGGATCCCCTCCGATTGATGTTGTAAAGGTGTGGGATCTTTTTGGAGTTGATCCGAGCTCGGGTAAGCTCAAATCAAGTGAGCAATGAAGGATGGACTCCATTCTCCCTCACTTTCATGATGTTAGATCATGCACCATCTGTTCGATGTGATCAAAATGGACGATCGTTATTAGATCTGCTAGATCGATATGATTTAATCCTATGATGATGTGGAATTAATCATAGATGTCTGATCTTAGATCGGATGACAGATGAGAAAGCGCATCCCCCGTCATCACATAGGCACTGAGTCGGATAAGTTTTAAGTAGCCAATCTTGTGACGCCATGTGGAAAGTGCCCCGCATCAGTACGCCACATGGTGTCAACAAAATTAGGCTTTAATTAGGCTTAATTAATCATTTTTAATGGTTGAAACTTCTAAAAATCATAAAACATCATAGAGAATTAAAAAAAACAAATAAATACTCATTTTAATAATATTTCAAAGGAGAATTAATTAAAAAATGATCTTAACTAATTTTGAATAGTAATTAATGTTTAATTACAAAATTAATTAACATTACTCCTTAATTACTTTAATTAATTAATCAAATTTTGTGGGTTAATTTAATGGGATGACCTCGCCTCCCATGATTTTCTTGGGATTTATTGCTTAATTAGGAAAATTGACTAATTAAACCTTAACTACTCTTTTAAGTTAATTAATGATTAATTAATCCCATGACTAATAAATTGGTTAATTAAGTTTATTAATCATTGTTCAACAATAAGTGAACTAAGGAATAGGGTTGGGACCCCTTTCCTAAGTTCATTTTACCCTTTTTTAAAATGAAATTAATTAAGATTTAACTAATTAATTAAATCACTTAATCAAATTGAAATCATAATCTCATCGGGCTTAAATTAATTAAATCATGGGGTAGATCTTTAGGTGTTTAATAACCTAAAGGAGTTTAATGAAATTATGGTTAGTCCACATGTGTGGAGAAACCATAAGAGTAATTAATTAAGTCCTTAATCTAATTAACTATTAATCATGAGTGAATTGCATTAGGCCCCTTTTATTTCTAGGATCATTAAGTTTATTTTCCATGCATATCATGTTGGCTCATAATTATTTAGTTAATTACTTTAAGGTGACATAAATAAGGGTAATTAATTCATCTAGGTTCAACTTAATTAACCCATAAAATCAACTTAATTACATTTCCTTAAATTAAATCAAATCACTAATGTGGGAATGGGTTTAAAACAACAAGTGATGATTATGTTCCTCTTTAAAAATATCAAATCAAAACTTAATTAATAAAGAAGCTTTGGTTTGCTTTAAATAATCTTATTTGATTTGATTGTCCTTAAGAACTAGTTTGGTTGAATGAATCACATGCTTATATTTGATTGTCACTTTCCAATCATGTTAAATTTGGTATGTCATTTGAAATTCATGCATCCATCTTTTCAAAATCAAGTAAAATAAAATGGATTTCCTTTATGTAATATTGCATGTGTTGATTTAATTTAATATATGTGGCTATTATCACTATTAAATCAAATGTATTTTTCAAAAGTTTATAAATGAATAATAATATGTGTTATGATGCTAGTTATAAATACATAAGAAATGCATGTGCTTATAGCTTAAGTTTATGAATGTTGAGTTCTCTTTCCTCTATTCATGTGTTGATTTATATAAGATTGAATGTTAATGGGTATATAGTCTGGACATCCCGAGAACACGAAGCTTTAGCTAACACCAAGGAGGTCATTTGATTACCTCACTTCCCTAGTTTAACAATGGCACGTACCCATTTGATTTCATTCTTATGTATTTCAACATTTGAATTAGATAGAGCTTTAATTCATATATATAAATGATTCAATAAAAAAAATATACAATCTTTGCATAGTTTTCTTTCCCTCATTTATGTATACATCCATGTGTGTCCAAGAAAAGCAAGTATATAGTCTAAACATCCCGAGAATATGAGGCTTCAGTTAGTACCAAGGAGGTAATTTGATTACCTCACTTCCCTAGTTTAACAATGACATGTTCTTGCCTATATCTTTGTACATGTATATGTATATGTGATTAGTGAATGAAAATCCCATTTTACATTATAATTGCATGCATTCATAATTGATTAAGTGGTTGAATTAATTAGACATATCATTTGGAGCTTACATCCTATGTTCATGTATACAAATTTACATATCTTTGAATGCAAATGGGTATATAGTCCGGACATCTTGAGAATACGAGGCTTTAGCTAGCTCCAAGGAGGTCATTTGATTACCTCACTTCTCTGGTTTAATAATGGCACATGCCTATTTAATTTCATTCTTTTGTCCTTTTTGTATAATAATTTGGATAAAATTTTAAATTAATATGTTTAAATAATTTAATCAAATAAAATATAAATTCTAAACATACACATACATTCATCATTTAAGTGTGCTAAAATATGTTGAATGTATAGATACACTTAGGATTAAATTGTATCCATGTTATATATGTGATGGAAAGGAATGATTTAATATGTGTGGTAGTAATTGAATTAAATTAATCTTAAGATGCCTTTCATTTTGAATAGGGTTATTTAAAGTGAACCTAAACTTAGGATTAATTAAATCATTTAATAAGCCATTCACTAAAGAGAACTAAATCAAATTAATATACTTTAGAAAGTGACTTAAGGTAGGGATGAAAGATGACAATCCTCTTTTCCTCTCTTTATAACACTTAGTTGCTAAGTGTAATCAAATGAAACAAAAGAAAACACAAATTAAAATTCTCAAACCAATTAAACTACTTCAAGTGAAATCAACCTTTCATGTTAAATTGAATTCTTATACACTAAGAAAATACAACATTAATGCCTAACAAGACTTACCACACAAGCCTTAATACACTCATTAGAATTAAGTCACCATTTCTAGCTCTAAGTTAGGACAGTGAATGATGTGATGTATGTTTTGTTTTATGATGTATTATTTTAGAATGGATGTTAGAGTGTATGCTTCATAGACTGAATGTTAAGCCAATATTAGCCTAATCATATTTTTATAAGAAATTATGCTTAAGGGATGCTTAAAAATAAATGTGAATGCTCTTTTTGCAGTTTGCTTAAATCTTTAAGCATAATCCAAGTTATGATAGGTGGGCTTAGTTACCCATGTGTAGGGTGCTAATTCAAAATTATAAATACAACTGCTTGGGATTATATGTATATTTAGCTAACCACTATTTCGCAGGTTTACTTAGATTTACTTTTCCTACATGAATGTAATTTTTATAATAGGAATTAAGATTAGTTCTATGGAAGATTAGGATGTGCAGTGGCTAGAAGGCTTTGTCCTGGGGTGCTCTATGATGCCTTTGAAGCAAGCACCATCCAAATAAAAAAAGGAACCAAATTAGAAATAGAGATATGAAGAAAGAAGACCCCCATTGCATTTAATACAATTATAATTATTCTTTTGAATTCCAGGTTATATAAGGGTAGAGCTGTACCCATCTTTCTCTCTTAGTTTGCGTTCAATGACCATTTATTCTTTTATGATAATTTATATAATTGTTTAATGTTTTGTTTACATTGTGCATTAGGACCGAATGCTTTTAATAGTTTCTTAAATGATTGATGCTTTAATGTGTGGCTTGGATACAATTAGGCTCTTAGGATAAAAATAACTTTTCTACCCAACTAATCATGCATAATTAAATTTTAAACAACTCATAATCTCATCATAAATCCTAAGACATAAATAAGATAATTAAAGATTTAGGAACTCTTAGTAGTTGTATGTTTCACATCATCCATGCATATTCTTTCACTCTTGAACATGAAGGATCTCTATCCTTGCATGATAAAAGAATGTTTGACCTATGAGGGCATCCCTTGTGATGGAGAACACCTTCTTCTAGCTGATCTGACCCACAACCTATTTCATCATGCATTTAGGCATAATAAATCCTAAAGCCTCTATCAAAATTAAAAATCATAAATCCTAAACCGTAAACCTTAAATCCTAAAAAACCCTAAACCCAAAAACTTAAATAAAAAAATACAAAAAATCCTAAAAACCACAACTCTAAAATAAACCCAAAACCTACAATAAACCCTAAAAATATGGGAAAAATCTAGGCCCTGAACCTAGCCAAAAACAAGAAACTAAACATAAAACTAAATAAAGCCTAAAAATAAATTAAATAAAAAAACTTAAAGTAAAATAAAGTAAATAAAATAAAACTTAAAAATCCTCAACCTAAATATAAATAAACCTAAATCTAAAATAAAATAGATAAAATAAAACTAAACTAAAAAATAAATTAATAAAACTTAAATTACACCAAAAAATAAAATAAACCTAAAAAAAATTTAAAATAAACCAAATGTAAATTAAAAATAATATAAACTAAAAAATATAAAACCAAATAATAACCTAAACCTAAAAAATAAACCTAAAATGAATATAAAGAAAACATAAACCTAAAATAAACAAAATAAAATTAACCAAACCTAAATAAAATAAACTAAACTAAAATAAATAAAACCTAAACCTAAACATAAAATAAATTCTACCTTAACCCTAACTAGAATAACTAAAATAAGCATAAACCTGCAAAATGAAACTAAAAACCTAAAACCTCAGAACCTAAATAAAATAAAATTTAAACCTAAACATAAAATGAAAATAAACGTACCTAAATAAAATAAAATAAAACTCCTAAAATAAACCTAAAAATATTATATAAACCTCTAAAATAATAAAAACTAAAATAAATAAACTAAACTAACTAAAAATAAACATAAAACTAAATAAAATGATAAAATAAAATAAATTGAAATAATCTCAAATAAATATAAAAAACTAAATAAACTTCTTTTTGTGTAAATAAAACCCTAAACCCTAAACCTACAACCCTAGCACAACCCAAAACCTACTCTGAGCCTATGGTACCCTCCACAAACCTAACCCAACTCTAAAACATGACCTCCTTACCCACCTAAACCTAAACTAATCTTAAACCCAAAAGCGACCCTAAACCATAAGAATGGGAGAGCCTTGAGAAGCGACATCACTCTAGGATGGGTTTAGATGTGTGGAGGCGAGGAGACAACGATTATCACAGTGGTGGTGGGGGATCTGGAGCTACTGGTGGATATGGAGTTGGTGGTAGGAGCAGTGGTGGTTATGGAGGCGGGAAGAGTATTGGAGGTTACAGTCGTGGTGGTGGCAGAGGAAGAGATCGGGTATATGATGTCGGATCACGCTACTCGAGAGGTGGGGTGGTTGATGAAGCACTCAAACGGCCGTCCAGTCTGTGCTTATGGAGGCTGTGCTTCTAAAGAGAGGTTATACTTATGAGTTTTGATTCATGCGTGCTCATTTTTATCTAAACCAAAACCTAAACCTATAAATAAATAAAATCTAAACCTAAACCAAAAATAAAATAAAATAATAAAATAAATTAAAATAAAATAAATAAAACCTAAACTAAACTAAAATAATAAATTAAACCTAAGAATAAACTCTAAATAAAATAAAAACTAAATAAAACCTAAACCTAAATAAACCTAAAATAAATAAAAAACCAAACCCTAAAATAAAACCTAAACCTAAAATAAAATAAAATAAACTAAACCTAAACTAAACTAAACTAAAATAAATTAAACCAAACCTAAACCTAAACCCTAAACTAAATAAAATAAAATAAACTAAAAAGTAAAACCTAAAAGTAAACCTAAAATAAAAACCTAAAACCTAAACCCTAAACCCTAAAAAGCTAAAAATGTAAACCTAAACAAAAATAAAATAAAATAAAAATAAATCATAAATGAAAACTTAAACCTTAACCTAAACTAAAATAGAAAATAAAATAAAAAATAAAAACTAAAATTATATAAATAAAAACCTAAACTAAACTTAACAAAATAAAATCTAAAAAATAAAAAACTAAACCTAGATAAAATAAAATAAACCAAAATAAAATAAAATAAATTAAATAAAACATAAACCTAAAAAATAAACCTAAAAATAAATAAAATAACATCAAAACCTAAACTAAAAAACCTAAACCTAAAATAAAATAAACTTAAACTAAACTAAAATAAACTAAAAGATAAAATAAAATAAAACTAAATAAAACAATAAAGCAAACTTAAACCTAAACCTAAAAAATAAACCAAAATAAATAAACCATAAATAAATAAACTAAACTAAATAAAATACAAATAAGCTAAATAAAAAAAATAAAATGAAAATAAAACTAATAAAAAAATAATAAACCTAAACCTCTAAAATAAACTAAACTAAACTAAATAAAAATAAAAATAAACCTAAATAAAATTCAAAAATAAACTAAATAAACCTAAACCTACAAGTTTACTTAATTTAAAAAATAAATAAAAAAATTAAATAAAACCCTCTGACTACAACTACACTAAACCTGAGCCACAACCAATAGCCCTAAACCCTAAATCCTAGCCTCAAGTGACACTGAGCCACAACCCTACCCATCTACCCTGAAGCTAAAAAAGGCCTACTACCACTGAAGACAAAACTAAAATCTAAAACCTAAAACTGAGCATAAATATAACCTAAAAGAAAACCTAAACCTAAATAAAATAAAATAACCAGACCAAAAATAACCCTAAGCCTATAAAAGATAAGATAAATAAAAAATAATTAAAATAAAATAAATAAAACATAAACTAAACTAAAATAAATAAACCTAATAAAACCTAAAATAAAATAAAAACTAAACCTAAAATAAAATAAACCTATAAATAAAATAATAACTAAATAAACCTAAAAAAGACCTACATAAAAAGATAAAATAAAAAAAATAAATCCTAAACCCTAAACTAAAAAAAAAAAAAACTAAGGAAACCTAAACTAAAAAATAAAACTAAACTAAAATAAATACAAATCCTAAACCTAAATTAAAAAAAACTTAAAAATAAACTAAAAGTAAAATAAAAAAATAAAATAAATTAAAACCAAAACTAAATATAATAAAAAAATAAAATAAAATAAAACTTAAATTAAAACTAATCCTAAACCTAAAATAAAATAAAATTAAAACTAAAATAAAATAAAAATAAAAACTAAGCTAAACTAAATAAAATAAAATAAACCTCAAAATAAAACTAAATAAAATAAAACTAAGCTAAAATAAAAATAAAATAAACCTAAAATAAAATTAAATAAAAACTAAATATAAACCTAAACCTAAAAAATAAACCTAAAAATAAATAAAAAAGAAAACCTAAACCATAAACTAAAGAAAAAACTAAACCTAAAATAAACAAAATAAAATAAACTTAAACCTAAACTAAAATAAACTATACTAAAATAAATAAAACCTAAACTAGAATAAACTAAACATACCCTAAACTAAATAAAATAATAAATTAAAATAAAATCTAAACCTAACTAATAATAAAACCTAAACCTAAACCTAAAATAAACTACTTAAACTTAATCTAAATAAAATAAATTAAGCTAAAATAAAGCTAAACAAAAATAAATAAAACCTAAATGAACCTAAAAGCATAAAACCTAAAAAAATAAAATAAAACCTACTTAAATTAAAATAAAAAACTACAATAAAACTCACTAAATAAACCTAAATCTAAAATGTAAGATAAAATAAAACTAAACTAAAATAAATATACTAAAACAAAATAAAATAAAATATATCTAAAAATAAAATATACTAAACCTAAATGCCGGTTTGCTTATTTAAAAGAAACCCTAAATTGGCTAAACTAACCAACACCACCCTACCACCTCTGACCTAAACTAAACACCTAAACCCCCACCCTATCCTGACCCTTAAACCCTATCACAGGCCTCCTGACCACTGGGCCACTCCATAAATAACCCCACCCCAGGAGACCTCTGACCCTAAACCCAGGACCAAAAACCATACTAAATGCACCACCTACTAAATAAACTAAATAAATATAAAAATAAATAAAATAAAAACTACTTAAACCTATAAATCTACTAAAATATTATAAGATAAAAATAAACTAAAATAATAAAGATATAAATACCTAAACTAACTAAAATAAATAAGAAGTCTAAATAAAATAAAAATGTAAAATAAATAAAATAAACTTAAATAAAATAAAAAACTAAATAAAATCTAAACCTAAAAAATACCTAAAAATAAGTAAATAATAAACATATACTAAAAAGATAAGAAACTACTAAATAAATAAAATAAAATAAACCTAAACTAGTAAAAATAAAACATAAACTAACTAAATAAATAAATAAAAAAAACCTAAACCTACTACAAAATAAAACCTAAAATAAACCTAAAATAAAACTTAAACCTAAACCTAAAATAAAATAAAATGAGCTAGCATAAAAATAAATAATAATAAACTAAACTAAATAACATAAACCTAAATAAACCTAAATAAATAAAATAAAAACAAAACTAAAAGAAAAAAACTAAAATAAATAAAACTAAATAAATAAAATAAACCTAAATAAAAATAAAATAAAAATGAGCTAAAATATATAATAAATGACTAAATAAACCTAAACATCTGGTTTGCTTTTTTTCTAAAAACCCCTAAAACTATCCTACTGACCTTGATCCTCCCCACCCTAACAATACCCTGACCTAAAACCGCCCTAACTGAACTGAGCTAAACCCTACCCTGATCCCTCACTACTAACCCTACCACCCTAGACCTTACCTCCAGGCCACAAACCATAAACCTAAACCCTCCCTTAACCCTGGTGACAGTACCCTAATCCAGAACTAACTCTCCCAAGTGACCACTGAGCCCTGGTGACCTACTTAAAAAAACCTAACCAAAGGATAGACTAATATTAAAACTTCCTAAATAAATATAAATAATAATAATCTAAACTAATCTAAGATAGGAAAATAAATAAAATAAATTTAACTAAACTAAAATAAATAAATAACCTAAACTGTAATAAAGATAAAATAAACTAAAAATAAAACCTAAATAAAATATAAACTAAACAAAATAAAAATAAAATAAAATAAAATCTAAATAAAACCTAATCCTAAACTAAAATAAATAAAACATAAACTAAAATAAAATAAACATAAACCTACTAAATAAATAAAATAAAATAAACTAAAATCCAACCTAAACTAATTATACATAACCTAAAACTAAAACCTAGGTTAAAATAAAATAAAACCTAAACATAAATCTAAAATTAAAATTAAATTTCCTAAATATAAAATAAGATAAAACTAAACTAAAAATAAACTTAAACCTAAGTAAACCTAAAAAATAACTAAAATAAAAACCTAAAATAAATAATCTACTCATAAAATAAAATAAGCCTAAATAAAAAATAAAAATAAAATAAACTAAAACAAATAAAAAAATAAACTAAATAAACCAAACCTACTGGTTCATGATTTTAATAATTAAAATTTTAAAACCCTAAACCCAAACCTAAACTGAGCCTAAATCCTAAACCTAAAACTGACCCAAAACCCAACCCTGAACTCAACCACAAAACCCTAGCCACTAGCCCTCTATAACCCAACCTACTGACCTAACCCTAATACCCAAATCCTAAAAACTTAAATCTATTAAACCTAAATAAAATAAATAAATAAACCTACATAAATAAAATAAATAAATACTAAACATAAATAAAATAAATAACATAACATATAATAAACCAAACTAAATATATATAAAATCCTAAACTACTAAAAAATAAAACTAAATAAAATCAAAACCCTAAACTAACTAAAATAAAACAAACTAAAAATAAACCTAAACCTAAACTACAAAATAAAACCTAAAAATAAACCTAAAATAAAAACTTAAAACCTAAACCTAAAAAAATAAAATAAAAATGTAAACCTAAACATAAAAAAATTAAATAATAATAAAACTAAACTAAAATGTAAACATAAACCTAAACCTAAACCTAAAAAATGAAATAAAATAAAACACCAAAACTAAAAAAAATAAACCTAAAATAAATAAACCAAACTAAATTAAAATAAAAAATAAACCTAAATAAAAATAAAAAATAAAATGAGCTAAAATATATAATAAATGAACTAAATAAACCTAAACATACTAGTTTACTTAATTATTTTCTAAAAACACCCTAAACCCTAAATCCTAAACCCTAAACCTTAATCCCTCAACCCTAAACCCTAAACAATAAACCCTAAACCCTAAAAAACCCTAAGCCCTAAAACCTAAACCCTAACCTTAAAATAAACCCTAAACCCTAATCCCTAAACACTAAGCCTTAAAACCCTAAACCTTAAACCCTAAATTAACCCTAAACCCTAAACCTTAAACCCTAAAAACCTTAAACCCTAAAGACTAAACCCTAAACCCTAAACTAACCTTAAAGCCTAAGCTAACACTAAACCCTAAATCACAAACCCTAAACTAACTCTAAACCCTAAAGTAACCCTAAACCCTAAGCTAACCCTAAACCCTAAACCCTAAACCCTAAAACCTAAAAACCAAAAGCTAAACTAAATAAAGACTAAAAATAAATTAAAAAAAAACTTAAACCTAAATAAAATAAATAAAATAAAATAAAAATCTAAACTAAAATCTAACCCAAACCTAAACTTAAAAATAAAATAAAATAAAAATTTAAAACTAAACTAAAATAAAATAAATAAAAACCTAAACTTAACTAATAAAATAAAATAAACCTAAAAATAAAAAACCTAAATAAAATATAAACTAAACATAAAATAAAAATAAAATAAAATAAAATCTAAATAAAACCTAATCCTAAACTAAAATAAATAAAACATAAAACTAAAAATAAAATAAACTAAACATAAACCTAAACCTAAATCCTAAATAAAATAAAATAAACTAAAAATAAACCTTAACCTAAACTAAAAAATAATACCTAACAATAAACCTAAAAACTAAAAACCTAAAGTTAAAAAAATAAAATAAAAACCTAAACATAAATCTAAAATTAAAAATTAAAATTTAACCTAAAATATAAAATAAAATAAAACTAAACTAAAAAATAAACTTAAACCTAAACGTAAACCTAAAAAATAAACTAAAATAAAAAACCTAAAATAAATAATCTAAACTCAATAAAAATAAAAATAAGCCTAAATAAAAATAAAAAATAAAATAAACTAAAACAAATAAAAAAATAAACTAAATAAACCAAAACCTACTAGTTCACTTAATTTAATAAAATTAAAAATTTTAGAAAAAACCCTAAACCCAAAACCTACATCCCTAAACCCTAAATCCTAAACCCTAAAACCCTAACCCAAAACCCAAAACCCTAAACTCTAAACCCTAAAACCCTAAACCCTAAACCCTAAACCCTAAACTATAAACCCTAAAACCTACAACCCTAAACCCTAAACCCTAAACCCTAAATCCCACAAACCTAAAAAACTTAAATCTAAATTTAATGAAAACCTAAAAATAAAATAAATAAATAAACCTAAACATAAATAAAATAAATAAATAAAACTAAACATAAATAAAATAAATAACATAACATATAATAAAAACCAAACTAAATAAAATATATAAAATCCTAAACTAAACTAAAAAATAAAACACCTAAATAAAATCAAAGATAAACATAAAATAAAAATAAAATAAACCTAAACTAAAATAAAATAAAAACTAAATAAAACCCTAAACCAAAAAAATAAAACTAAAAATAAAACCTAAAATTGAATAAAAAATAAAACCTAAACCCTAAACTAAAAATAAACCTAAACCTAAACTAAAACTAAACATAAATAAAATAAATAAATAAAACTAAACATAAATAAAATAAATAAATAACATAAAATAAAAACTAAACTACATAAAATATATAAAATCCTAAACTAAACTAAAAAATAAAATACCTAAATAAAAAAAAGCTAAACCAAAAATAAAAATGAAATAAACCTAAAATAAAATAAAATAAAAACTAAATAAAACCCTAACCCAAAAAATAAACTTAAAAATAAAACATAAATTTAAATATAAAGTAAAACCTAAACCCTAAACTAAAAAAAAAAAAACCTAAACCTAAACTGAAATACTAAACCTAAGCTTAAAATAAATTAACCCTAAACTAAAACCTAAACCCTAAATAAAATAAAATAAACTTAAACCTAAATTAAAAAATAAAACTTAAAAATAAACCTAAAATCAAAACCTAAACCTAAACTTAAAAATAAAACATAAAACCTAAACATATAAAATAAAGTAAAAATAAAACAATACTAAAATATAAACTTAAAGCTTAACCTAAATCTAAAAAATAAACTAAATTAAAAAACCTAAAATAAAATAATTAAACCTAAAATAAATAAACAAAAATTATTAAAAATAAAAATAAACTTAAATAAAAATAAAAATAAAAATAAAATAAATTAAAATAAATAAAAAATAAACTAAATAAACCGAAGCCTACCAGTTTACTTAATTTTAAAAAATAAATAAATAATATAAATAAAAAAACCCTAACCCTAAACCCTAAACCCAAAACCTTAAAACCCTAAACCCTAAACCCCAAAAACCTAAACCCTAAACCATAAACCTAAAACCCTAAAACCTACAACTCTAAACCCTAAACCCTAAACCCTAAACCCTAAACCCTAAACACCTAAGCCTAAACCTAAACTAAATAAAACCTAAAAATAAAATAAATAACAAAATCTAAACCTAAATAAAAATAAAATAAAACAAAAAATAAAAACTAAAAAATAAAATAAACCTAAAAATAAAAATCTTAAATTAACTAAAATAAAATAAAAATAAAATAAAAACCTAAACCTAAAAATAAAATCTAAAAATAACTAAAAAATAAAACCTAAATAATAAATTAAAAAAAAATCCTAAAATAAATAATATAAAATAAACCTAAACTTAAACTAAAA
Organism: Cymbidium sinense; assembly: GCA_021442155.1. Classification (NCBI taxonomy): domain Eukaryota; kingdom Viridiplantae; phylum Streptophyta; class Magnoliopsida; order Asparagales; family Orchidaceae; genus Cymbidium; species Cymbidium sinense. The sequence continues at coordinate 131,969,844 of CM038214.1, forward strand.
TAGACTAAACTAAAATAAATAAAACCTAAATCTAAAATTAAATTAAACTAAACCAAAACCCTAAACTAAATAAAATAAAATAAACTAAAAATAAACCTAAGCCTAAACTAAAAAATAAAACCTAAAAATAAACCTAAATGAAAAACCTAAAACTTAAACCTAAAAAAATAAGGTTAAAACCTAAATCTAAACCTAAAAATAACAAATAAAACTTAAACCTAAAAAATAAAATAAAAATAAAACTAAACTTAAAAATAAACATAAACCTAAACCTAAGCCAAAAAAATAAACTAAAATAAAAAACCTAAACTAAAATAAATAAACCTAAAATAAATAAACTAAACTAAATAAAATTAAAAATTAAACCTAAATAAAAATAAAAATTAAATCAAATAAAATAAATAAAAATTAAACTAAATTAACCTAAACCTACTAGTTTACTTGATTTAAAAAAAACCCTAAACCCTAAACCATAAATCAAACCCTAAACCCTAAATCCTAAACCCTAAACCCTATACTTACAACCGTAAATGCTAAACCCTAAACCCTAAACCATGAACGATAAAAAACCCTAAACCCTAAACTAACCCTTAACCCTAAAACCTAAACCCTAAACCCTAAACCCAAAACTCTAAACCCTAACCCTAACCCTAAACCCTAAACTTTAAATCCTAAAACCCAAGCCCTAAACTTTAAACTAACCCTAAACCCTAAACCCTAAACCATAAACCCTAAACATAAAAATCCTAAACCTTAAAGCTTAAACCCTAAACCCTAAACTAACCTTAATCCCTAAGCCCTAAACCTAAATAAAATAAACAAAATAAAATAAACCTAATCCTAAACTAAAATAAATAAAACCTAAATTTAGAATAAACTAAACCTAAACCTAAATGTAAACCCTAATTAAAATAAAATAAACTAAAAATAAACATAAACTAAAAAATAATACCTAAAAATAAACCTAAAATAAAAACTTGAAACCTAAACCTAAAAAAATAAAATAAAAACCTAAACCTAAACCTAAAATTAAGAAATAAGACCTAAACCTATAATATAAAATAAAAATAAAACTAAACTAAAAAGTAAACCTAAACCTAAACTAAAACTATAAAAAATAAACTAAAATAAATAAACCTGAAATAAATAAACTAACTTAAATAAAAATAAAAATAAGCCTAAATAAAAAATAATAATAAATTAAACTAAAATAAATAAAAAATAAATTAAATAAACCAAAACCTACCAGTTTACTTAATTTTAAAAAAATAAAACCCTAAACCTACAACCAACAACCTACAACCCTAAACCCTAACCTTAAACCCTAAAACCCTAAATACCTAAAGACCTAAAAAACCTAACCATAAACTAAATAAAACCTAAAAATAAAATAAATAAATAAACCTAAATAAAAATATAATAAATAAATAAAATAAAAAACCTAAACCTAAACCTAAACCTAGACCTAAAAAAATAAAATAAAAATTAGAAACTAAATTAAAATAAAAGATATAAAAAACTAAACTAAACTAAAAAATAAAATACCTAAATAAAATAAAAACTAAACCTAAAATAAAAATAAAATAAACCTAAAATAAAATAAAATAAAAACTAAATAAAACCCTAAACCTAAAAAAATAAACCTAAAAATAAAATGAAAATTAAATAAAAGATACAACCTAAACCCTATACTAAAAAAACCTAAACCAAAAATAAAATAAAATAAACCTAAACCTAAACTAAAATAAATAAAACCTAACCCTAAATTTAAAATAAACTAAACCTAAACCTAAACCCTAAATAAAATAAAATAAACTAAAATAAACCTAAACCTAAACTAAACAATAAACCAAAAATAAACCTAAAATAAAAATAAACCTAAACCTAAAATAAAAAATAAAACCTAAACCTAAAAAATAAAAAGAATAAAAAAATAAATAAACATAAAATAAATAATCTAAACAAAATAAAAAAATAAAAAAAAAAAAAAAATAAATAAAATAAACTAACCTAAGGTGTATCCATCAGTATGAGTGGTGTATCCATCAACATAATGAGAACTAACTAATCTAAGGTTCCCTGTAATGATCAATCTGGAAAGAAAAAGTGTAGGCCTATAACTTTTTAAGCAAAATTGATCATCAGGATAGTCTATCGTTGGCGAGATAGATGATATCTGACCTAGAGAGACTACTAAGCAGGGAGCTCTGAGGAAGGACTTGACCTAGACTTGAAACAGTTAGGAGGGAAGAAGCCACTAGGGTACTTATCCTAAACCTCAAATATACTTGACCCAGTCAGGCACGAGGTTAATCCAAGAAGAAAGTGTAGTAGACTCACATCCTCTTAAATGAAGCCAACATGAGGTAGTTTATTGGCCATGTAATAAGGCCTACCAAACTAACAAGGCGCTCATTGGTGTGTAATGGCCAAGTAAGGAAGGAAAGCATAGCAGATTTACATCCTTCAAAGCAAGAAAACCACTAGGGTGACACACTAGTAGGGTAGCACGTCAACCAGACCTAGAGCAGTTATTGAGTGAGTGCTACTGGGGCATTATCTCAACTCAAAGTAGCCCAAAATAAAAGATATGTGTTTATTTTATATGTTTGTATGTACTTTGTGTTTGTGTTGTGTCGATGAGAGATAAGATGCCACTCAGCTTTCTTACACCTACCCTAAACACATCATGACAGTTTCGCAAACAAGAATACTTTCAACAATGAAGAAATTGAATTCAAAATGGAATTTTCATTGATGATAATTATTTTCAAATATGATTTATAATATTTCTTTTAGTAGAGCCCATTGATTAGAAGCTTGTCTAAATAACGTAACCACATATGATCAAAAGACTGCTGGTACAAGACACAATCCACAAGAGCATAGGAAAGTTCTCTCTACTTCATCTAATGGGCTTGGGACTTCTCTTGAGGTAGTTTTTCTTTATTTAGGTAATCCATAAATGGTTGCCTCCAATCTAACTCTTCATTCTTCTTAGCAATGGCAACCTCCCCTTTAAGATAGTACTTTTTGATGAGTTCAATATAAATAAGTAATAAGACTTGTCTTTTTTGGACCTTTATTGATCAGGACTCATCCTCCGTACATGCTAACTTTTTGAAAATCTTGGCTAAAGCATACGCTATGACATTCTCTCCTGGAGAAATCTTATAAATGGTAACCTTTGGGATTTGGGCCAACAACTCCATAGTGTACTTATGGTAGTGATGGAGCTTGGGCTTTATAATCTTATAGGACCCAGCAATTTTATTAATAACTAGTTGAGAATCCCCAAAGATGTTGATGTTATGGATGCTTAGAGTAACGACTAACTCTAGGCTGACAATCAGAGCATCATATTCAGTTTGATTATTGGTGCAAGGATTAGACAGATGATATGAGAATCTCATCACATCGTAGTCCGGAGTTATGAGAACTAATCTTATCCCTGCCTTTCTTGGAATAGTAGATTGTGGTTCTTCTCCTCTTTGAGAGGAAGCCGCACCATCAAAGTACATCTCCCAATGTTGAATGCTAGTATCCCTTAAGTTCATGATTTATTCATCAAGAAGATCATCACTAAGCAAAGAGTCAACATGAAGTGGGTGTGCTGCTATGAAATTTGCTAGCGCTTATCAAACTATGAGAGGATCATGAACCATCATGCCAACTATCCAGATAGCGTCGGCCGCATCATGAGATATTGTAGTGGATTGATCCTAGAGATCAAGTTCACCTTATGAGGAAGCATGTAGTACTGTAACATTTTGGATGCAAATATTAAATCTAGGCAATGCTTCTCAATAGGTGGATAATTAGCCTCAGCAGGGATTAGATGATGGATAAGGTAGTAGAGTGTGTTTTCCTTTCCTTCGTCATTAGCTTGGGCCAATAAAGTACCAAGGGAGTCATCTAATGAAGCAGTGTAAAGTATGAGTGGCTTGCCTAAGATAAGGGCTATTAGAATTGGCAGACATCAGGTAATACTTGATGTCTTCGAAGGCATACTCACACTTGTCATCCCACTTGAACTTGGCATCCATTTTGACAAGTGTTGAGAATGACTGACATCTTCCTGATATGTTGGATATAAAGTGTCTTAGATATGCCAACCACTCTTGGAATGATCTGAGTTGAGATAAACTTTTAGGGGTGGTATTTTTAATATCGCCTTGATCTTATCCGAACTGATTTCTATTCCCTAGTTTCAGACAACAAAACCAAGGAGTTTTTTCATGAAGCTACTCCGAATGCACACTTCACAGGGTTCATTTTGAGGTTAATTTATCTTAAATGTTTGAAAATTACTCTCAAGTTAAAGAGATGGTCTTCCTTTTCTATTTTTGACATCATCGACATAAAGACTCGACTTGATGAATTAGTTTATTGAAGATTCAAGTCATAGCCCGCTAGTATGTAGCACAAGCATTTTTAAGGCTGAAAGGCATGACCTTATAGAAATAGATTCTGATCAGGGTTTTAAAAGTAGTGTTTCTTTCATTTCAAGGGGCCATCTTTATTTAGTTATATCTAGATGAGCCATCCATGAAAGAGAAGACTGCATAAGATGAGGCAATGTCCACCATCAGCTTTGGGATTGGTAGTGGAATTCATCTTTTAACATGTCTTATTTAAATCTTTATTTGGTTATATGTGAATTTGACCATTCTTTTTCTTAACTAGGATGACGCTGACTAACTAGGTAGGGTATTTTTCTTCCCAGATGATGCCAGTATCGATCAATTTCTTGACTTTAGAAATGACCTATTATTTTATGTCTAATCACATGCATCTATGAGCTTGCTATATATGGTTAGTAGTAGGCTATATTGCTAGTTAATGGACCACTACGTCAAAAGCCAATCCAAGCATCTTTTCATAACTCCATGAAAAGCAATCCTTAAACTCAGTTAATAGCCTAACTAAGTCATTGGTTTCAATTTCATTCAACAAAAAACTGATACATATCGAGCGTGGATCTTCTGCAGTTCTTAAGTTGATTTCCATGAGCTCATCGATTGTTTACTTGATCTCTTTTTCAAACTCTAGCAGTGCATCTTTGACTTCAAAATCATCTGGATCATCTGAAGTTTCTAAGCACAGCTCCTCATATGAGTTAATATGATTTGAAAAGAACCTATCAGATTCCTAATGATTGGTGATGACTTAGTAGCAATCATCATCACCGACTGGACCCACTATATGGAATCTTAGTCCAACTCTTGATTGAGAGCTTTTGCATTTGTTCTTCTATATTCTTTTGAAGTAGTTTGACCTGTGCTTTGACCATGTATGTGGAATTAACCCTTTCTTTGCTAAATTATGAACACAAGGCAAGTACCATCCAAAAAGTAATTCTATTAAATATTTATATTAATCATTCTCAAGTTCTACATTAACTTCTTGACTTGAGGATGATGCTCTCAGAAAGAACCTTTGTGTCTTCACACCTATGGATGATTTAGGGCTTCCTTAACTACCAAACCTTCATCCTTTTGAGGGGAAAGTGAGGTTAGAGCTAAGGTTCCCAATTGATGCCTAATTATTTCACATATATACTTGGATACACTTATGCTTTGCTTTCGTGCCCGATCTCCATCACTATCTCGCTCAAGTGTCACCTCCACAGGAATCTGCTACTTAGATGAGTTGGCTGGTGTGCTAACCATATAAGACTCATCCTATGAACTAGATTCTAGGTCTATATGGATAGCAGGTGTACTCTTGGTAGCTAGGACATATCTTCTATTGTGTGGCTAATAAGGAGGTTTTCTAGCCACCTAACTGGCCTCTTCCTCCGCCTGGTGGAGGTCAGGTTGTCCTACCCATATGTTCGAATGGAGTAATGAAACGTGGTTGGAATCTAATGTCAAGCTCCACTTCTTCCTTCAAGTCTCTTTCTGCTCCCTTTTATTTTCTTTTTTTCATTTTCTTTTCTTTTTTTTTCTTTTCTTTTTTTATTTTTATTTTCTTTTTATTTTATTTTTAAACTTTGGCCAAGTTCATAAGAATATACTTATTGATTTTGAGGGTGGTAGTAAACCGCATCCTCATACATGTTGACATTGTGAACTGTAAATAGCTTGAGATCTCCTTTGACATAATAGACGATCCCACCTCTCACAAACTTTATACACTGATGTAGAGAGGATGGAACTATGTTGTTCTCATGTATCCATGGTCTCCAAGTAAAGCATTGAAAGATGTATCCAAGTCTATAATATGAAACTTGGCTTCGGTCTTCCAATCATCTATCTCCAAGGGCAACACTATGGAGCCTAAGGCCTATTGACCTCACTTCTAGAGTGCGGATTCAGTCTTCCCATCTTAGACTTAGGAGTTTTCTAGACACTAAGACTTCCCTAGTCATAAGACACTTCTAATAATTTGGTAAACACTTAACCTAAGCCAAAGACTTAAAAGGGTTAACCAGGATTAGGTTATGCCTTAGGGATTAGGATAATTCACCTACCCTACAACCCAAATCCAATACATGTTCACCTTCTCAAACCAAACCATAAGTTCAATTCAAACATCAAATTCAAACCCAAATTTGAAAATCAAATGATTGAAGCCCATTATCAAATCCAAACTTGAAACCTTTCCTAAGCCATATGACGTATCCCATGGACATAGCCAAATTTTAATAAATCAAAAAATCAATTGATTTTCTCATAATCAATTTATATCTTCAATCATCTTCCTAAATAAAAATCAAATCTACATTTAAATGATCAAAACTAAATCAAACTAAATCAAATTAAATCAAAACCCTTCCTAAGCCATATGACCTATCCCATGAACTTAGCCAAATCTTAAGCCAAATCAAGTCAAACTCAATTGATTTTCTTATAAATCATTCATATTTTAAATCATCTTCACAAATTTAAATGAAATATACATTTAAATCATCAAAACTAAATCAAACCAAATCAAAATCTAAACTTAAGCCATATGACTCAACTCCATGGACTTAGCCAAATTCCTTCATTCCAAAACCCAAATTCAATAATTTTTTCATGAATCATACCTTCAATCATATTCACAAATATAAATGAAATCTATAATCATCAAGCCAAACCCAACTTAACCCTTTTGACTTGAAATGTTCAAATAAACCAAAACCCATTTGAACTAAAGGCAGTTCCAATTGAATTCATATATCAATCTCAAATCCTTATATAAATTCAATTAAATCAAACTCAACCCAAAATCAAGTCAACTAAACCTAATTGGTCCACTTGACCCAAAGTGGCCAATTTGACCTATTTTAGCTAAGTTCTAATCCTACCCAAATTGGATTGAACCAAGCCATCAAAACCTCCCATCATGATTGTTGATCATAAGTTGATCAATTAGCATAAATTGGGTCAAACCAAGTCAACCCCTTAACCCATATGAACACAAACTAGCCAAATTGCAACCTATGCTAAATCCCTTGAAACTAATGATTCATACCAAATCAAAATCAATATTTGAATATGACTTGGCCTTCAATTGAGTCAAACCAAGCCCAATTGGCCCTCTTGACCCAAGTTGACCTAAATTGAGCTAAAAGACCAAATTATGTCAAATCAAAATATAAACCAAATTGATTGCAACTAATGGATCAAGTTCATTCCAAATTGATTGTTAAAATTGACCAAAGCTAAGAGTGGACCCAATTGAACCCAATTGACATACTTAGCCTTGACAACCTAAAGGTTCAAGTTATCCTAAATCAAAACCAAACAAATTAATTAAAACAAAAGCCTATAATCATCTTCATTTGGTCAACTAAATCCAAACCAACACCCAACCCCAGCCAATTTGGCCAACTTGGTCAAATTGATAAATTTAACCCATTTGACCCAAATGAATTCAAATGAGCTAAAATCAAATCTAAGTCAAACTAAACCAAACCAATTGAACCAAAAATTCCCAAATTATCATATGAACTTGACCCAACACTTGGTTTGACCCAGTTTGACCAATTGGTCAACTTGACCCAACCTAACCCAATTTGAACAAAATGAGTCAAATTGAGCCAAACTTAACCAAATAAATTCCAATTGACTTGAAATTTGGGCTAACCCACTTTGGCTCATTTCAAATCTACCCAAATCATATCCAATGCCAAATGATCAATCTACCCTTGGGTAAAATGCATCACATAAGACAAATCACTCATGTAAGTGGTCATTTAGATTCCTTGGCCACTTGGTACTCTCCCAATGGTCCATCTAGGCACCTAGAACACTGCCCAACCTGACCCAAGGGGTGGTTGGATTGGCCATGACCCATGGGAGGTGAAATCACCTCACCCTCACCATTGGAGCATTTGAAACCCATAGGACACCCATGATTCCTGCTTAACAGCCACCTCTACACCTTCAACCAACCAAGCCGAGCCAACTCACCTCCTCCATACCACCTACAAATCTCTGATATTGTCGAACGACCATTAGAAGCAAAAACTGATCCCACTATCCGATCAAGATGAAGGGGGGTATACACCCCCTCATTTCCACTCAAACACACACAAAAATCATTCCCCAGAGCCCTAGCTACCTAAGACGAGCCATTAGAGCCATTCCCTAAGCTCTCAAGCTCATTCCTCGATCAGAAAATGCCATTCATGTTTGTCCTGAAATAGGACAATCCCATTTTTAACTTAACTTCCCTATTTCTCCATCAAACTGAAATTAACTTTGCATGAACCTTCCCTAGGCCTCATCGAGCAAGAACGAATCATCTCCCAAGCTTCCCAAGCACCGAAGGTGGGACTTCGGTCAAAGTTGAGGTCCAAATCATTTCGTGGCTGTGTTGAGTAATTGATCCACCACGCTCAACAGGACTTCGTCTCCATTAGATGAAGCTTCTTTAATTGTTCAAGACACCAATCTTGAGCTCCGGTGAGGTACGCTTCCAAAACCAATCCCTAGGCAAAAAATGGGTTGGAGCTTTTTGAAGAAAACTTACATCTGGTGATGTTGACCGTTGGATCCCCTCTGATCGATGTCATGAAGGTGTGGGATCCTTTTGGAGTTGATCTGATCTCGGGTAAGCTCGGATCAAATGAGCAATGATGGACGAATTACATTCTCCCTCACTCGAGTGAAGTTATATCATGTACCGACCATTCCACGTGATCACAATGGACAGTCATGATTAGATCTGCTAGATCAAAATGATTTAACCCTATTAAGCTATGGGATTAATCATAGTCATCTGATCTTAAATTGGATGGAGGATAAGAAAGTGCATCCACTGTCGCCACATAGGTGTTGAGTCGGATAACTTCTAAGCAGCCAATCCCTAGGTGCCACATCGAAAGTGCACTGCGTCAGTGCGTCACATGGCACCAATAGGATTAGGCTTTAATTAGGCTTAATTAATCATTTTTAATGACTGAAACTTCTAAAAATCATAAAACATCATAGAGAAATAAAAAATGCAAATAAATACTCATTTTAAAGGTATTTCATAAGAGAATTAAATAAAAATAATCTTAACTAATTTTGTAAGGTTTAATTACAAAATTAATTAGTATAATTTCTTTTAATTACTTGAGCAATTAATCCCAAATTTTGTTAATTTAATGGGATGACCTCTACCTCCCATGATTTTTTTTGATTTATTTCTCACTTAATTAGGAAAATTGACTAATTAAACTTTAACTACTCTTTTAAGTTAATTAATGATTAATTAATCCCATGAACAATAAATAAAATTGGTTAATTAAGTTTATTAATCATTGTTCACAAGTAAGTGAACTAAGGAAAATGGTTGGGACCCCTTTCCTAAGTTCATTTCACCCTTTTTAAAATGAAATTAATTAAGATTTAGCTAATTAATTAAATCACTAAATTAAATTGAAATCATAATCACATTAGACCTTAATTATTAAATCATGGGGCAGATCTTTAGGTGTTTAATAACCTAAATGAGTTTAATAAAATTGTGGTTAGTCCACATGTGTGGAAAACCATAAGAGTAATTAATTAAGTCCCTTAATCTTATTAACTATTATTCATTATTGCATTAGGCCTCTTTTATTTCCTAGGATCATTGCAAGTTTATTTTTCATGCATATCATGTTGGCTCATAATTATTTAGTTAATTACTTTAAGGTGAGTAAGGGTAATTAATTCATCTAATTAGGGGTTCAACTTAATTAACCCATAAAATCAACTTAATTACATTTCCTTAAATTAAATCAAATCACTTATGTTAGAATAGGTTTAAAACAACAAGTGATTATTTCTCTTCTCCTCTTTAAATCAAATCAAATCCAAAACTTAATTAAAAAAGAAGCTTTGGTTGCTTTAAAAAATCTTATTTGATTTAATTATCTTTAAGAACTAGTTTGGTTGAATGAATCACATGCTTATATTTGATTGTCCTCTTTCCAATCATGTTAAATTTGGTATGTCATTTGAATTCATGCATCCATCTTTTCAAAATCAAGTAAAATAAAATGGATTTCCTTTATGTAAGCTTGCATGTGTTGATTTAATTTAATATATCCCTATTATCACTATTAAATCCAAATGTATTTTTCAAAAGCTTATAAATGAATAATAATATGTGTTATGATGTTAGTTATAAATACATAAGAAATGCATGTGCTTATAGCTTAAGTGTATGTATATTCATGTGTTGATTTATATAAGATTGAATGGTAATGGGTATATAGTCTAGACATCCCGGGAACACAATGCTTTAGTTAGCCCCAAAGAGGTCATTTGATTACCTCACATCCCTTGTTTATTACTTGGTTGATGAAATCAAAAAGAAGAGATGTTGAATCTGAATTTGTTCCATGTTAAAAAAAAAAATCCAAAACCCTAAACCCTAAACTAAAACCTGAAGCCTAAACTAAAAATCTAAACCCTAAACCCTAAACCCAAAAAACCCTAAACCCTAAACCCTAAGCCCTAAACCCTAAACCCTAAATCCTAAACCTTAAACAGTAAACCTTAAAAACCTAAAAACCTAAACCAAACTAAATAAAACATAAAAATAAAATAAAAAATATCTAAACCTAAATAAAATAAAAAACTAAAATAAAATAAAAACCTAAACTGAAACCTAAACCTAAACCTAAACCTAAACCTAAAAATAAAATAAAATAAAAACTAAAATAAAATAAATAAAAACCTAAACTAAACTAAAAAAAATAAAATAAACCTAAAAAATAAAAAGCCTAAATAAAATAAAAGCTAAATGTAAAATAAAAATAAAGTAAACCAAAATTAAAATAAAATAAAAACTAAATAAAAATCTAAACCTAAAAATAAAGAAAAAATAAAACCTAAACCCTAAACTAAAAAAAACTAAAACCTAAAATATATAAAATAAAATAAACATAAACCTAAACTAAATTAAACTAAACTAAAATATATAAAATCTAAACCTAAACCTAAACCCTAAACTAAATAAAATAAAATAAAATAAACTAAAATATAAACCTAAACCTAAAAAAAATAAAACCTAAAAATAAATCTAAAATAAAAACATAAAACCTAAACTTAAAATAATAAAATAAAAACCTAAACATAAACCTAAAAATAAAAAATAAATTCTAATCCTAAAAAATAAAATAAAAATAAAACTAAACTAAAAAATAAATATAAACCTAAACCTAAACCTAAAAAATAAGTTAAAATAAAAAAAAACCTCTAAATAAATAAACAAACTAAATAAAAATAAAAAGTAGACCTAAATAAAAATAAAAAAAATTAAATAAACTAAAATAAATAAAAATAATCTAAATAAACTAAATAACCTAAACCTATCGGTTTACTTAATTTTAAGAAAAATAGCCTAAATGCTAAACCCTAAACCCTAAACCCTAAACCCTAAATCCTAAACCCTAATCCTAAACCCTAAACCCTAAAACTAACCCTAAAAATCCCTATTGACCTCACTTTTGGAGTGAGTTCTCAACTTCCTCATCATAGATCTAGGACTCTTATAGACACCAAGAGTTCCTTAATCTTAAGACACTTCTAGTGATTAGGTGAACACTTAACCTAAGGCTAAAGCCTTAGATTGGCGATGAGAATAGATCATGCCTTAGGGATTTAGAAAAACTTGCCTACCCTATATCCTTAGACCTAATCGATGCTTCCTCAAGCCAAACTACCAATTCAAATCCAAATCATAAATCAATTCCAAATCAAATGATTGAAACCCATAATCAAATTCAAACTAAAAAAAACCTTTCTAAGCCCTTTGATTTTATCTTATGGACTTAGCCTTAACCAAATTCAAATCAACCCCAATTGATTTTCTCAAATATCTATTCAATCTCAAATCAAATTTTAAATCAATTCCAAATCAAATGACTAGAACCCAAAATCAAATTCAAATTCCAAAATTCCTTCCATGAACCACCCTCATATGCTTAACCAAAACCCCTTTTAAACCAAATCAAACTTGATTGATTTCTTTATAAATCAATCATTCTTTCATTTATATTCACAAATATAAATGAAATCCAAATTCAAATGAGCCAAACCAAATCAAGACCTTTCTTAAGCTATATAGACTTACCTCCATAAGCTTAATCAAATCTCAACCCAAATTCAATTAATTTCTTTATAAATCAATTATTCCTTCATTTATATTCACAAGTATAAATGAAACCTACTCTAATGACAAAAATAAATCAAACCAAATCAATTCCCCACTTAAGCCCTTTTGACTTACAACCTTAAACTTGGTCAAATTTGCTTCCAAATCACTCCAAACTCAAGTGATTTTCTCATAACCAATTTATATCATCATTTATATTCACAAATATAAATGAAATATAAATCCAAATGGCCAAAACCAAACCCAAATCAAATCAAATTTCCAATTTTAGCCTTTTTAGCTAATTTCTTGAACTTGGCTAAATGATATCCAAATCAACCCAAACCCATGGATTTCTTCATGAATCAATCATTCCTTCAATCAGTTACCCAAATATAAACATAAACTACAATTATCAAACCAAATCCAAGTCAACTCAAGTCAAGCCCATGTTGACCCCTTTTGACTTGAAATTATCAAATGAACCAAAAATCCATTTGACTCCAAACCAATTGCAATTGGATTTATATTTTCATCCTAGGCTCATATGTGAGTTCAACTAAACTTGAATCAAGCCAAAAAAAAACCAATTTACCCATTTAGGTCCACTTGACCCAAAATGACCTAAAAGACCCTTTTGAGCCAAGTTCTAATCCAACCCAAATTAGATTAAACCAAGCCCATCCAAACCTCATATCATGATCAACAATCATCTTAGGGTGATTAACTACCTTGAATTGGGTCAAACCAAGTCAACTTGGTCCTTTGACCAAGTCAACCTTTAGCCCAAATGAAACCTAAACTAGCCAAAACCCACCATATACCAAATTAATTGAAACCATTGATTCAAACCAATTCATAATCAATGATTGATGAAAAACCCTCAATGAGACAAACCAAGTCCAAAATTTGACCTAAGTTGACCCAAATTGGCCTAAAAGCCAAAATGGGTCAAATCATGATTTGATCCAAATTGATTGCAACCAATGGCTCAAGTTCATTCCAAATCATTTATTTAACGACCAAAGCCATGATTGAGCCTAATTTGACCAATTGGTCAACTTGACCCAACCCAAATTAAATTGATCTAAAAGGTCAAATTGGAAAAAATCCAAATTAAACCCAAATCAAACCAAACCAAAGCCTACAATCATTTTCAATCAACCAATTGAACATGAACCAACACCTAACCCAACCCAATTTGGTCAAATTTGTTGAATTGGTCAACTTTTCCCATTTGATCTATTTGAATTCAAATGAGCAAAAATCAAGCTAAGCCAAATTAATCTAAACCACTTAAACCAAAACTCTTCAAATCATCATTTAAACCTAACCCAAGCCTTGGTTTGACCCAATTTGAGCAATTGGTCAACCTGACGCAACATGAACCCATATGAGCCCATTTGACCAAATGAAGCCAAACCACCCCAAACCAACCCATGGGACCATAGGAATTGGCCAAACTCGACCCAAACTAGTCCTAGATCACTCCTAAACTAGCCCAAATCCAAGTGCACCCCACACAAGGGAATTAGTCATTGGACAATCCTCCCCACATTGGATTCTTTCCATAAGAAGTAAATTCCACTCTCCCATCACTTGGGCATCCATCCTAGTGCCAAATGGGGTGTGCCTAAGCTTTCTATCCCACCCTACAATAGCTAGGATTATCCATGGACCAAGGGGAGTTCACCTCCTTCCGTCTCAAGCCAAATCGAGCACCCAAATGACCAAGCCAACCCAATCGTACTAAATCTTGCCTTAACCTCCCTACCATAACTTCTTCCAACCTTAGCGTGCCACATGGAGCTGAAAGTGACCCCTTCAACACTTCGATAATGATGAATCGATAGAAATTTAGGGACGGACCCCATCTGTCCATCACACACAATTGAGGGGTATACTCCCTCAATTCGAGCGGGATTCATCACCATTTACACTCTCTGAGCCCCCAAGTGAGAAACAAAATCCCTAAGAGCATTTTTAAACCTCCCTCGATTGGCCATTATTCTCTGTGTGTGAAATTGAAATAAGGGAGACCTCCCTTGATTCAAACCCATCCATCCCTTAACCAAACATCAATTAAACTTGCACACACCTTCACCACACCTAATCGAAGCCAAGTAAATCATCCCTTGAGTTACAAAGCCACCAGAAGCCATACTTTGATCAAGAATAAATGCTTAAAGGGAGGGCCTTGGTCCATAGAGAAAACCACCTTAAATTAAAGCTCGTGTGGCTCAGGGCTTCATTTCTACCAAATCAAACTACCTCAATCATTGGAACTGCTGATCATAAGTTCTAATGAGGTAATTTCTCAAAATTGATCCTTAAATGAAAATATGTTGGTCCTTTTTGAAGTGAACTTACATTTGAGCCCATCATAGTCTTTAGATCCTTCACATGAAGGTATGGGTTTGAGTGGATGAGCTCGGTGAGCTCGTCCGAGTGATCCATGGCGAACTATCGTTCAACCCTCGTATGAAGATGGATCATGGGCCATCCATTCTGTATGATTGGAATAGACAACCATGATCAAATCATGTCAAAACCCTTAATTTAATTCTCCTTAACTGCAAGATTTAATCATGGCCATCCGACTTAGATCAGATGGTCCACAGGAAAGCACGTCCACCATAATTCAAGTCAACATCCTAATTTGATAACTTAAATGGCCTATCCCATCACACCACATGGTAAGCATATCATGTCGAGCATGTCGTGTACATGGCACCGATGAAGTTAGGAAGTTAATTAAGTTTAATTAGACCAATTTTGAGGCAAAAACTTCTAAAATTCATAACTAATCTTAGAAAAATCCAAAAAATATAAATGAGGGCTCATAATTATTATTAATTTATTTTGAACAATAATTCATGCTTAATTAAGGTTTAATTCAAAATTTAATTAGCCTAATTACTCTCTAATTAATTATCCATTTAATTTCAAACTTTCCAAAGATGTTTACGGGGATGACCTCTAGCTCCCCTACTTTTATTAGAATTTATTGGATAGTTAATTAGGAAAATTGATTGATTAAGCCTTAATTACTCTATTACCTTAATTAATGATAATTAAGTAAATGAATAGTGGATTAATTAATTAATTAAGCTTATTTCCATCTATTAACATTGAAAAGTATTAAGGAAATGGTTTAGGTTTATTCTTTATGACCATTTTATTAATCCTCTTCATTTGTTTCAAATTAATTAAAGTTTAATTAATTAATTAGCCACTTATTAATCAAAAGAAAAGGGAATTTAATTATTTTAGAGCTAATTGTTTGAAATGACTTACGGATTGAGATTGAGGCCTCTTTGTTGATCTCTTCCCCTTAGTTAATTTCATTATCCTAATTAAAATATAATCAAAGGATTTAATTAACTAATTAAAGGCTTAATTAAATTAATTTAAAATCCAATTCATTCTAACTTTGATTAATCAATCTTGGTAGTTTTTTTTAGATGTTTAATAGTCTACAATTTAATGTATGATTAGCTTACATGTGTGAGAAAATCATAAAAGTGATTAATTACATCACTTAAGATTAATTAATTATTAATTATGAGCCAATTGCATTAGGCCCCTTTCATTTCTTAGGAGCATTGTTAATTTACTTTTCATGTTATTGCATATCATGTTATCTCATCATTAATTAGTTATTTAACTTGAGGTGATATAGGTAAGGGATTAATTAATTGATTTAATTCATACCTCAACCTAATTAAGCCATAAAATCAACTTAATTGCTTTTCATTTAGTCAATTTAGCTCACACATATGGGGAATGGGATTAATATTACCAAACCTCTTTCACATTTCTTAAATCAAATCAACATGAAATCAAAATGGTTTTAAGAAACTTTCATTTATTTTAAATAAGCTTGTTTAATGTGATTGTCCTTAGGAATTAGTTGGATTGAATGAAATCACATGCTTGTGTTATTTTATTTCTTTCCAATCATGTTAAAATATTGCATGCCACTTGTATTCATGCATTCATTTCTTTCAAAATTAAATGAAGATGATTTCCTTCGCCAATTTGCATGTGTTGGCTTAATTAAAAATATGTGTGGCTATTATCACTATTAAATCTCAAATTTAATTTCAAAAGCTTATTAATGAATAATGATATATATATATATATATATATATATATATATATATATATATATATATATATATATGTGATTATAGTTACACATACATAGGAGATGCATGTGAATATAGCTTAGTGTATGAAGTGAAGTCTCTTTCTTACATTCATATGTTGACTTGCATAAGTTTGAATGTTAATGGGTATATTAGTTGACATTGAGACATTTAACTTTAAGTAGCCCCAAGAAGGTTCCTACCTCACCCCAGCAGAATAATAATGGTGACATTTTGATTTCATTCTTATGCACTTTAACATTAGAATTTAGATAGAGCTTAATTCATTTACACAAATAGACTAAATAAATTAAACTCTACTTTTGCATGGTGTTTTCTATTCTTATAGTTGTTTATACATCCATATGTATTTAAGAATAGAAAGTATATTAGTCTGAACATTCCGGGGATGCACAACTTTAAGTAGCCCCAAGGAGGTTCCTACCTCACTCCCCTAGTGCAGAATAATGGCAACATACTTGCTTAAAACTTTCATACATTTGAATGTGTATTTAGCTAATGAATGAAAACCCCTCTTCTTTCTATTAAAAAGTCATGCATTTATATTTTGTTCAAGTGGTTGGGTTGATTAGTCATATGATTTAGAGTTCTTTTCTTATGCTTTTGTATAAGAATTTAGATAGAGCTTTAAATTAATATGAAAAATAATTCAACCAAATGAGACATTAATTCCAAGTACACTTGCTTAATTTCATCATTTAAGTGTGCTAAGATATAAATTGCATGTATAGTTATGTTTAGGACTTAATCATATCCATGCTATATATGATGGAAAGAAATGAACAAACATGTGTTAGGTGATAATAATTAATTATAATTAATCTTAAGATGCCTTTCTTATTGAATGAGATTATTTAAAGTGAACATAAACCTAGGACAAATTAAAATATGTAATAAGCCATTCATTAAAGAGAATTGATTAATTAATTTGTTTTAGATGTGACTTAAGGTAGGGATGAAAGAGAGTGATCCTCTCTTTTCTTCCCTTTATAATCTTAGTTATTTAGTATAAGACAAATGAAACAATATAAAACATTAAGTAAAATTTACAAATCAATTAAATCATTTAAATTGAAACCTCCCTTTATAAATAAATGTCCTTCATACCTAGAGAATGACAACTCTAAAGCGTAGTAAGAACATA
This sequence comes from Cymbidium sinense, assembly GCA_021442155.1. Lineage (NCBI taxonomy): Eukaryota > Viridiplantae > Streptophyta > Magnoliopsida > Asparagales > Orchidaceae > Cymbidium > Cymbidium sinense. The sequence goes on from CM038214.1 coordinate 131,987,724, forward strand.
CCACGAGCCTTAACACACACATTAGATTAAGTCACCACTTCTAGCTTTATGTTAGGGTGGTGCATGGTTTGATGTATGTTTGGTTTTATGATATACTCTTGTAGACTAGATGTTTGGCTGTATGCTTGTAGATTGAATGGTAGACTGTGATTAGCCTAATTATATTTTATGTAGGAGATTATGCTTAAGGGGTGCTTAAAATAAATATAAAATGCCCTATTTTGAAAGTTACTTAACCCATAAGCATAATCGATACTAGGATAGGTGGACTTGGTTACCCATGTAGATGTGCTAAGTCTAAATTATACATATAACCGCTTGTATGGTGTGTTTAGCTAACACTTATTTTGCAGGTGTAGTTAGATTTACTTTTCTTATTTTTATTGTAATTGATCATTAAGAATTTGGTTAAGTGTTATGAGGGGATTAGGATGAGCGGAGGCTATAAGGTTTTGGCCTGGGAGGCCTCATGATGCCTTTGAACCAAGCAAATCCAAATGATGAAATAGAGGACATATGAAGATATGAAGATATGAAGACCCCCATAACATTTATTCATTTGTAATTGTAATTATTCTTCTACATTACCAAGATGTATAAGGGTAGAGCTCGGCTATCCATTTCTCTTTTTGGATTGTATGGAGGTACCCGATCGTACCAGCTTATTATTCATTCACGTTGAGTTTATAAATTGATTGATGCTTTGTTTACAATTGTGTAATAGAAATGGCATGTATTTTCCTAGTTTTTTCATATATGATGACTTAATGTGTTGGATGCTTAGGCTCTTAAGGAAAAATAAACTTTTACCCCAATCACAACTCATAACTAAATTTTCTAAAACAACTCATAACCTCATTTAAATGTATTAAATCGAGATAATTAAAAGATTTAGCAACCCTTAGCTAAATGATGTATATTTAATATCATGCATATCATCTTGTTTCATTCTTACTAAGAGGGTTTCCATCCTTGCGATATGGAAATACTTGACCCCTTATGGTGGAAAACACCTTTCTCTCGATGATTTAGCCAATAACCCTATTTTATCATGCATTTAGGCATATAAAATCCCTGTTCAAAATAAAGAGTCCAAAATCAAATAAAATTGATAAAATTTGTTAGACAAAGTCATTATTCATACCACTCATGCTCTAGTCTCTTAGAGAGTGGGTTTAAAGACTTTAGTTTCTTTCTAAATAATAACATCCTAACCATCTTGCAAAACATATGACTTGACCACATGGATTTTAAAATGTAGGAGTTAGCTAGCTACCACTCCAGCGTTATAAGTCCAATAGTCGGTGATTTACTCTCGGAGGTAAACAGTATACCCATTTTTCTCCTTAGATTTAGGACGTGCTTTGACCCTCGCCAAAGATCCCAAGATTTAGGATCGAGTTACCATTTCCCTAAGGCTATAAGCATAAATCCTCACCTCTTAGGCATTTCCATAATTATTATGAGATTATAAATCCTAGTTTTCTAATAAATTTTAACTCAAATAAATAATTCCTGTCAATTTCAAACATATAAAGCCTAATAATAAGATAAATTGGAATGCTCACTAGGTCTTCTAATATCATGAGCATCCCTTACTCATGTCTTTTTGGCTTAGATAACAAGTCTCTCCTTATAATCTAACCCACTTGATTTTCCAAATATAACCAATTTATTGATAATCCTACCTTTGAATTCTTTGGAGACATAATTTCTTACTTTAATCAGAGTATTCTAAGGAACTCACCTTCCTTAGGATGTAATTAACTATGGGGTCTTACCCCTATAGGAAACTTTAGAACCTAGTTTAAATAAACCCTATTTTATTCATCCATATAAAGTAGGAAAAAAATCTATGGTACATTCGAAGACCCATCATGCCTTAGGAGTCCTTATTAGATGATTGGGTCTATCATAGGGTAGTTATTTTTTATCTTTCAAGATAGTGCACTATTCCTTAATGTCATACTTGATCACCTCAATAAGTACACCTCAGTTGTGCATGGTATCCCACCCATACACACACACATAAATAGAATTAAAAATAAATACCATAAAGTTTTCTAGTGACTCCGCTGTGGATGGTTCCTCTCTCCATCTCTTGTAGATAATTGTTGTCTCCAAGCATCGATAGTGGACTTATATTTCATATAAGTTTAAGACTATTTTTCTTTCCATTAGCACTTAGCTTATTTCATTCTAAGCTTAGCCAACATCCTCTAGGTTTTAGCACCTCACTCCTTGTAGGTCTTGAAACCCTATTAGATTTCCCCAATAGGTAAATAAATAAATAAAATTAATTCATGAAAGGAGATGAAAAATTTAGAACCTTACCACTAGCTTGGTGAGGCAAGGTTCATCTTAATGTTTAAGAAAATAAACTCTTTTGCAAAATGCCACTTTCCAAAAGCACTTTTCAAAACTCACAAAACAAATAATCTTGCACAAAATTTTCAAAAGCACAAAACTCATATAACCAAACCTCATCTAGCAATCCCCATGATTGTCACATGGAGGTTCTTTTCAAAATCAAAATCAAAATCATTTTTTTAAAAAAGCACTTTTGAAAATGACTATCTCCATTCAACATGCTCAAATTTGTTGAATGAAGATTCAAATAAAATCATAGCATAAAATTGAAACTCTTAACAAATTTCACATATGCTAAAGTTGAGTTTCCTCTTTTCAAAAGCACTTTTGAAAATGATTATCTCCATTCAACATGCTCAAATTTGTTGAATGAAGATTCTATTTTCAAATAAAATCATAGCATAAAATTGAAACTCCACTTAACATATTTCACATATGTTAAAGTTGGAGTTTCCCTCTTTTTCAAAAGCACACTTTTAAAAATTACTATCTCCATTCAACATGCTCAAATTTGTTGAATGAAGATTCTATTTTCAAATAAAACCATAACATAAAATTGAAACTCCACTTAACATATTCCACATATGCTAAAGTTGAAGTTTCCTATTTCAAAAGCAAGAAATCCACACACAAAATCAATACATATTTTGAAATCCATTTGGCATACACAAGTTTGTCAAATGAGAATTCCCCTTTCTTTTGGAAAATCAAACAAGTTGATTTCTATTTGACACACTCACATTTATTAAATAAGGTTCCTCTTTTCCAAAGTCTTGAAAATCAAAATACATTTAGACTTCATTTCACATACCCAAATTTGTCAAATGAGAGTCCCATTTCCAAAATTTACAACAAATATATTAAACTATATTTAACATATCCAAATTTGTTAAATAGATTTCCCCTCTTTCAAAAAAAATCATAAATACACTTGACTTCCACTTAACATACCAAATTTGTTAAGTGAGAGTCTCATTTTCAAAACACAAATCATAATCACATTTGGCTCTTACTTAACATACCAAATTTGTTAAGTGAGAGTCTCATTTTCAAACACATTTCAAATACACCCGACTTCCACTTAACATACCAAATTTGTTAAGTGAGAGTTTCATTTTCAAAACACAAATCATATCACATTTGACTTTCACTTAACAAACCAAATTTGTTAGGTGAGTGTCTCATTTTCAAACACAAATCATAACACATTTGGCTCTTACTTAACATACCAAATTTATTAAGTGAGAGTCTCATTTTAAAACACATGTCAAACACATTTGGCCTCTACTTAACATACCAAATTTGTTAAGTAAGAAGCCCCACATTCAAATCAAATCAACATATATCACACACAAAATCAACCACCACAAGCAAAGTTTTTCTTCACAAAATTTCTAAACAATCACAACCTTTCCCTAGCATACCTAAATTTGCTAAGTAAAGTTTTTTCAAATTCAAAATTTTCAAACAAGATACACAGCACAAATATCTTCAAAGGTCTCTCCACATATTTGAGCCCCACCCAACCTACATAAATTTGTTGAGTGTTCTAAATCAAAATCATATGGCAAAGATTCTCCTCACATATCATAATCTCTCCAATGATCCCTAGTTAACATAACTAAATTTGTTGAGTGTGGGTTCAAATTTCCAAATGAAGTCTATAAATTATTTTGAAGGTGAATACCAAGCTGGATTGATTAATTATATTTTCAATAAATGCAGTTAGTTATTTACTTTCTATTTAGCTTCATTTCCATGGCTCCACCATCAAGTTGTTCTCCATCACGTGTATTGACTTGGCCCTAGATCACATGGTCCATCGTTGTTGTCCCGGCCCAGAGGCTAACACCTCCTCATTGGTCCCCTCAAAGGGGAAAGCTATGTTTGTCTCCCAGATAGTCTTCCCTACCTTTGAGGTAGGTTCTAGCTCTTGCCCTGCTCAACTCACCCACACTCAGTGCCACAATATGAGCTGAAAGTTTAAACGGCATCATGAGAAAGCAGCTATAGAGGTAGAGGTAGCATCCCATGTTGCAGAAGAGGGTTCACCCCGGGAGGTCTCCCCCCTACTTAGTGGCAATAGATTATATCCCCTCTTAGGCTAAGATGGAGAGGAGGACTATAGAAGATTGTACTATCATCTCCACCACCAACTTATTATGAGGTACTGACTAGGGAGAGTAGGAGGCCCTATGCCAAATTACAGGTCAGTTATCTAGATAGAAAGAGTCCAAGGATGCTCAAAGTTTGGTGCATTGTATGACCTATGGTCTTTGATCTCTAGGAGCATTAGGGATTACATACAAAAAGCCAGATACACAGAGGCCTGAGTGGCAGTGCAGGAAGATAGGAGAGATGGGAGGAGGTATGCTTAGGTGCACTTTCTTGTAGATTTCGGGCTACGTGAGAACCATATTGATAGTATAGTACTCACATGCATGGTCAATCATAGGAGGAGAACACCTATTGAATGGTAGCTGATGTCTCCACCACAAAGACCGCCATATCTACATTCTGTACATGTTCCAACATATCTTATGGCCAAGGCACATAAGTCGATCGGGAGAAAAAGCCTTATTGGTGATCTAGCTATAGCCTCAGGGTCCCATTCCATCTACTCCACTTAAGGTGAGGTTGAGCTCTCCTTCTCAGCCTTCCACTTCCATTGTGGTGAAGAAGAAATGGTGACCCAAGAGCAACATAGTCATTCCACCACCCCCACAATAGTTGGCAGTAGCAGAAGTAGCAGAAGGGGAGGGCGGCAGTTCCACAATTCCTATGGCAGTAGATCCCCATAGAGACAACACTCCATTGGTAGTCAATCTTGAGCATGTATCTTCTAGCGAGCATCGCCTTCCCAGAGATAGCACTCTAGTGGCAAGCAGTGTCAGATGCATTTTTGTTAGTGAACATAGCCCTACTAATCAAGTGAGTTTGTATGCAGTAGTTAGATCATTCCTTGGATGAAACACATATTTTGCAAAAAAAGAGGGAAATCTAGGAAGTGATCGATTATGAGGAGGAGGGGGATTCATCCTCGAGGATGATTTGTTGGAGGACTCAACCAAGTCCACATAATAATAATAGCTCCCTCAATAGACCAAGAGTCGGAAGCTATTGTGGTTGAAGAAGATGATGTGTCCATTCAACCTAGCACCTCCTTCAGAGAAATTAGATAGAAGGATGATCAGATCAACTGGATGGAGAGAAGGATGGAAGACTTATTAGTAGTCGTCCATGCACTCCAAAAGCCTCACCGCAAAGATATACATAGAGGTAGATCATCTGAGTTAGCACACATCCTAGATCGCCCCAAGAGCACTTCTCTAGTAGATCAGGATAATGGTAGCTTGCATAGGAAGGTGGTGGATAGTACCTCCATGCATGAGAAGGATATCAAGCACATGGTGGAACAATAGGTGAGGAAAGCACTGGCATAAGCCTGTGGTGGTTCATTTGTTCCAAAGGGAAGACACTACCGGAGGAATTTGATGCGGTCTAATATCCTAAGGGTTTCGTGCCTCATTCTTTCAAAATCTTTGATGGCAGTGGGAAACCTTGCCAACATATTGAACATTTCAGGGCTGATTGTTGCAACGTCGGAGGTAGTGACACCCTTCTTTTTAGATTATTTATTAGTAGTTTAGCGGGTGTTGCATTTGACTGGTATGCCAAACTACCCAATGGTTCGGTAAAGACATTTACTTAGTTGGAGCACCTCTTCATTAGAAGGTTTGTTGGAGCTCAACAAAAGGTTATTATAGACCTTATAGCAAAGCAAAATCCCAATGAGTCCCTTATTGATTAAATTCTCAGGTGGCAAAACCTAAGTATGAAATGCGAACCATAATTGTCTGGATAACATGCCATAGAGATTCTTCTAAAGAACATCCATGGCTCGATCACTTTCATGCTCAAGGGTTTTCCATTCAAAACCTTTGAGAAACTAATCAACAAAGGTGGCTAGTCTATAAGAGGAAGCCAAATAGCTACCTTTCTAGGACCAATCAACTAAGCCCAAATCTCATAAGGCATTTGAGAAGAAGTCAAGGGTAGTCACAATAGATAATAAGGGGAAACAACTAGCTAGGGTTCAGTCAGAGAGGCCTCGAGCTCAATAGGCTTTTCTATCACCTCCTCTGCCACTTTCTCAGTCATCATATCGACCACCTCAGTTACCACAATGGCCACCACCATCGTCTCTTCATTAGCATCCTCGGTATTCCTACTACTAGCTATTACTTACCTATTCTTATCGATAATTGAATAAGCCTTATTCATTCAAGAGGGAAGTAGTTAGGAAGATTTTTAAGAATCTCTTAAAGAAGCCTAATTTCCAATTACTAGAGCCTAAGAGGCCAGAAGAACTGGGCAAGAGCCATGATCCAAACTATTGCCCTTACCACCACATGTGAGGCCATGTCGTAGAAGATTGAATTACCTTTAATGATTGGGTAGCTACAAGTCAGGTGGCATCATCATCCCCAAGGAATACCTATTAGAATAACCTTCTATTTCTATTAGAGTAATCCTTGGGTATACGTGTGATCCTCTTAAGACAAAGGAAGGTTGGAATATCTCCCTATCCCGAACCTCCAAGAAAATCATTTATAAGATCAAGAAACTACCCTTGTAGGTTCCTGAGGCAACTCAAACCTCCAACTCCAAGGAAGGTTTGTAAGTTGCTAAGGACAACTTGAGTGAGGTAGGAGCCCAACAGCAGCAGCGATAGCCTCCACTTGTTCAGGATAGTGTAGTAGCACAACCACCAACTGGTTCCATCACTCTTTCCACAGTTGCAGCTACAGTTCCTCCAGTCAACTCTTCTTCTAACAGTCATATTATATCGATAGAGGGGGTGTCAAATCCCTTACTCTACTTACTTTACTTGATTTATACTTTGTACCACCATCCAAATCTAAGAAATCAATGAAGAAAGTTGATTCCACTTACATTTGTGTCACTTACGATCTGCTTGAATTTATTCCTATAGAAAGCTCTCCCCATCTAATTAATAATAAATTTAGTTTTGATCATTCCTCTTCTGATTTGGAAATGGATTACCCATTTCTGAATCACTCAGCTTTGCCCATTTAGATTGATTTTGAGTCATCCAACGATGTTCCCGTAGGAGAAGCTGTAGGTGGACCTGATGAGCATGTAAAATGTTTAACTAAACCACCTCATAAAGTCACTGAAGTTAACCTATACAGTGGTAAAGTTATACCTTCTAGGGTAGCTCCTCAGGATAATGATAAGTGAGTCATTGGTTCAATTGAACATATAGCCCCTCCATAGGATGCTCCACCTACAAATATGCTTGTGGAGGACCAGCCTAAAGTTGACTATAATGTCCTCGCTCACCTTAGAAAGTTGCCAGCTAAGCTAAGAAGATATGATGCTCTTGTCCTATCCAAAGAGATGAGGGAGTCATTAGTCAAGGCTCTTCTTGATCTAAAAATATGCTTAGCTCAGCTAACCACTATTAGAGAGGAAGCATGTTATTCAAGAGAAGCCCATGGAGTTACATTCACCGATGAAGACCTTCTTTTAGGGATAATCAATCACTATCATCCCCTCTACATCATAATGGATATGGACAAATTCAGACTCTCCAGAGTGTTAGTTGATCAAGGTGCATCAGTGAACATTATGAGTCTAAAGACTGCCTACCATTGACATCTCAAACTGAGGAGATGGATGATGTTGAGAGGATTGAGCAAGGTGAGAGGGCTTTAGGCTCCATAGTGTCCATTGGATAGATGAGAAAGAAAGAAGCCAAGTTCTACATAATCGATTCGGATACATCTTTCACTACTTTGCTCGGTAGGCCTTGAATACATGAGAATAAGATGATTTTATCCTCTCTACATTAGTGCATCAAAATCCAAAGAGGTGAAATCTAATACTATGTCAAAGGAGACTTAAAGCCATTTTCAGTTAGAGAGGTTGAGATATATGAGAATGCGATCTACTATCTTCCTCAAAATTAGAAAGTCTATTCGCAAACATGGTCAAAGTTAAAAAAAAAATAAAAGAAAATGAAAAAGAAGAAAAGGAAAAAAAAGTGAAAATACAAGTGAGCAAGAAATACACACAGAGGAAGAAGTAGATCTTGAAGTTGGATTCCACCCACAGTTCGTTCTTCCATATGAACACATTGGTAGATCTAAAGGTCGTTCTAAATGCTTAAGACCTCCTTGCTGGTGGCTAGCAAGTAGAAGTTATGTTCCAGCTCATAGGAGTACCCCCGCTATCCACATAGACTTAAAATCTAGTTCGGATGATGAGTCTCATGTGGTTAGCATGCTAATCAACCCCTCTCAATGGGTCCCATTGGAGGTGACACTCGAGCTAGACAGTGATAAAGATCAAGCCTCCAAGCAAAGCATGAATGTATTAGAGTGATTATGTGTAGAATAGAGTTGAGAACTTTAGCTCTAACCCACTTTCCTCTAAAAGTTGAGGGTTTGGTAGTTAAGGAGGCCCCAAGTCATCCATAAAAGTCAAGCCAAAGATGTTTTTATTGGGAGCATCATCCTCAAGTCAGGAAGCTAATGTAGAACTTGATGATGATTCATATAAAGATCTAATATAATTGCCTTTTGATTGGTATTAGCCTTGTGTTCTTAATTTGGAAAAGAAGGGTTTAATACCACATACTTTATCTAAACATAGGTTGGATTACTTTGAAAGGTTATGGGACAACCAAAGAAGACATCCATAATAAAGACCAGGACTAGGATTCAGCAAATTAGGTCCAGTTGATGATGACAACCATTGCCTATCATCAATAATTATTTGGAGTCTGATAGATTCTTTTCAAATCATGCTAACTCATATGAGGAAGTGTGTTAAGAAACTTTAGATGATTCAAATGAGTTTGAAGTCAAAGATGCACTGCTAGAATTTGAAGAACAAATCAGATCAACCATCGATGAACTTAAAGAAATCAACTTAGGAATAAAAGAAGATCCATGCCCGACATACATTAATTCCCTATTGAATGAAGAAGAAACCAATGACTTAGTTAAGCTATTGACTGAGCTTAAGGACTACTTTGCATGTAGTTATGAATAAATGCCTAATTTATCTCTTGATGTAGCAGTCCACAAACTAACAATAGATCCTAATGCTAACCCTATCAGGCAAGCTCCTAGATGCATGCAATTAGACATTGAACAATAGATCATTTCTAAAATCAAGAAACTTATCGATGTTTATTTTCTTAGGAAAGAGAAATATCCTACTAGTTAGTGTCATTCCAAGTTAAGAAAAGAATGGCCAAATTCACATATGTGTCAATTTTAGGGATCAATAAGGCATGTCCTAAAGATGAATTTCCACCAATACTAGAGGCGATGGTGGACATTGCCTCATCTCATGCAATATTCTCTTTCATGGATGGGTCATCTACAACCAAATTAAGATGGCCCCAAAGATGAGAAAAATACTACTTTTTGAACCCCAATCAGTATCTATTATTATAAGGTCATGCCCTTCAGCCTTCAAAATATCGATGCTACATACCAGTGGGACATGACTCAGATCTTCAATGAACTTATTCATCATTAGGTTGAATATTATGTTGATGATCTTGTAGTCAAAAGTAAAGAAAAGGAAGACTATCTATTTTACTTGACAGTACTTTTTGAATGGTTAAGGCAATCCAACCTTAAAATGAATCCCCTGAAGTGTGCATTCAAAGTAGCTTCAGGGAAATTCTTTGGGTTTGTTGTCCAGCATCGTGGAATAGAAATTGATTTGAAGAAGAATAAGACAATATTAGAAATGACACCCCCTAAAAGTCTAACTCAACTCAGATCATTCCAAGGGAGGTTGGCATATCTAAGATGCTTTATTTCCAACCTATCAAAAAGATGCTATCCATTCTCAGCATTTATCAAAAAGGATGCTATGTTCAAGTGGGATGATAAGTGCTAACATGCTTTCGAAGACATCAAGCACTACTTGATGATGCCGCCAGTTCTAGCAGCCCCTATCCTAGGCAAGCCGCTCATACTATATACGATCATATTAGGTGACTCCCTCAGTGCTTTGTTGGCCCAAACCAATGACAAAGGGAAAGAGAATGCACTCTACTATCTTAATTGTCATATAATCCTTATTGAGGCAAACTACCCACCTATTGAAAAGCACTACCCAGCATTAATCTTTGCATCCCAAAGCTATGGCATTATATGCTTTCCCAAGGTGAATCGATCTAGGATCAATCCACTAATATCTCATAACACGTCAATGCTATCCGGATGGTTGGCACGGTCCATGATTTTATCATAGTTTGACATCACTTTTGTACTTGCGGTGGAAAAGGACAAGCACTAGCATATTTCTTAGCATCACACCCACTTCCTACTGATTCCCCGCTTAGTGATGACCTCCTCGATGAATAAATCATGAACTTAGGGGACACTAGCATTCACCACCGTGAGATGTATTTTGATGGTGTAGTTTCCTTTCAAAAAAGAAAAAGAACCCCAATCCACTCTTCCAGGAGAGGCAGGGGTAGGAATAGTTCTTCTAACTCGACGCGTGATGAGATTCTCATATCATCTATCCAATCCATGCACCAATAATGAAACTGAATATGAGGCTTTGCTTACTGGTCTAGAGTTAGCCATTACACTATGCATCTAAAGCATCAACATCTTCGAGGATTCTCAATTAGTTATCAACCAAATTACTGATGGGTCTTATAAAGTCCTAAATCCTAAGCTCCATCATTACCATAAGTATACCATGGAGTTGTTGGCCAAAATCCCAGAGGCTACCATTTACAAGATTCCTCGAGGAGAGAACAACGTTGTAGATGTATTTACCAAGCTTGCCAAAGAGTTGGCATATCCGGAAGATGAGTCCATACCAATAAGGGTCCAAAATAGACAAGTCTTATCCCTTGTTGACATTGAACTCATCAAGAGACTCTCTCTTGAAGGGGAGGTTATCATTGCCAAGATGGGAGAGGAGTTGGATTGGAGGCAACCATTCATGGATTATCTAAATATAGGCAAACTACCTCAAGAGAAGTCATTAGCCCATCAGGTGAACCAGAGATCCCTCTCATATGCTATCTTGGATGACACTTTACACAATCCTTCGATCATATGTGGTTACGTTGTTTGGATAAACACAAAGCCCATAAGATTGTGACCAAGGTACACTCAGGTTTATGTAGAGCACATCAATCCTGTCCGTAGATGAAAGCCAAGATAAAAAGACTAGGATACTACTGACCTTCGATGATCAAACTACATGGATGCAGCTACGAGATGCCACCAATGTAGGTGTACGGTGTGGTCCTACACCAACCACCCAACATTCTACATCCTACATTAGCCTCATGGCCATTTGAGGGTTGGGGTACCAACATAGTGGGTTCGATTGATCCTCCTTTTAAGGGTCATCAGTTCATTCTAGCTGCCACCGAGTACTTTTCCAAGTAGGCGGAGGCAATCCCACTCTGAGAGGTCATAACTCAGCATGTGCTCCAAACTTTTAGGATCCATGTCATATATTGGTCCGGGGTGCCTTGACGAATTATATTCGATAATGATACTACATTCAAGAGCACTAAAATCAATAACTTTGCTCAAAGACATAGCATATATTATTGATATTCTACCATCTATTACCCAAGGGAAAATGACTTAGCATAAGCCTTCAACAAAACTCTCATCCATATATTAAAGAAGACACTCAGTGATAATGAGCAACAGTGTCATGAGCAGTTAGTTGAAGCATTGTGGGCTTACCGCACTACATACAGGACTCCAACTCAATCTACCCCATTCTCCTCAATGTATGGGTCTGAAGCCGTTCTACCATTAGAAGTCCAACTCCCATCATTAAGGATAGCTGTGGGTAGTAAAATCACAATGGAGTAGAACACCAAGTTGCGATTAGAAGAGCTTCAAGGTTTGGAGGAGGGACACCTCCGGGCATGCCAGAACCTCTAGTTGTATAAAGCGAAAATGATTCAAGCTCATAACAAGTTGGTCTGTCCTATAGTTTTTCAAGTAGGAGAGCTTATTTTAGTTCTAAAGAGACCAATTGTTGCCCCTCAAAAGATGGGAGGCAAGTTTGAACCCACTTGGGAATGCCCTTTCGCCATAGCGATGACCTACCAAAAAGGATCTTATCATCTTATAAATTGTAAGGGAGAGTGCCCTATGCTTCCAATCAATGGGCTCTACCTATAAAAATACTATCCAAAAATCTTGTTTGAAAATAATTATCAATAAAATTTCTTTCATCTCAAATTCCATCTCTTCATATTGGTTAGAAATAGCTTTTCCTGAAAATCCACCAACATGTGTTTAGGGTAGGTGTAAGGAACCCAAGCAGTGTCCTATCCTTTGGCAAAACAACACCAACACAAACTACACACAATCACATAAAATAAACATTTATCTTTTGTCTCGGCTATTTTGATGTGGGATAAAGACCCCTCTGGCACTCACTCATAAGTTGCTCTAGATTGGGCTGACATGCTACCTTGCTAGTGTGTCACCCTAGTGGTTACTTGTCTGGTGGATGTAAGTCTACAAGCTTTCTTCCTAACTTGACCATTGCAAATCTATGAGTGCCTTGTTAGTTTAGTAGGCCTTACTGTGCAGCTAGTAAGCTACCTCATGTTGACTTTTTTAAGAGGATGTAAGCCTACATGCTTTCTTCTTGAACTAGCCATCATGCACTAACTAGGTAGAGTATATTAGAGGCTTAGGATAAGTCCCCTAGTGGCTTCTTTCCTCTTGACTACTTCAAGCCTAGGTCTAGTCTTTACACGGGACTCCCCACTTGGTAGTTGCCCTAGGTCGGATAGCATCTATTTTGCCAATGACAAACTATCCCGATGATCATTTTCATCTGTGAAGATGTAAGTCTACAAGCCTTCTTCTTAGATTGATCATCGCAAACTGACAAGCATCTTAGGTTGGTTAGTTATTCCTATGCTGACAGTGACCCACTCGGTGTATACACCACTCATGGTAGATGTAAGTCTACAAGAATTCTCCTTGAGTTGACTACCGTATACCTATACACTTTCTTTTACAAGGTCTTAGATAAATACCCTATAGATACCTCCCTTATGAGCACTCTATTTGAATCATGTCCTTAGCGACCCCATTTAGACACTACTCTGGTTACTCTTGGATTGGACAGTCCCCCTTTTTTAGTAGCCACCCCTGTGGTTGGAAAATTTATCTTCTGATATACAGATTCTCCCATATTCAAGTAAATTTGAGATAGAACTAGGCTGATATAAGGCCCTTCTCAGTGTGGTCCCTCGCACACCAACAGGGTCCAGGAAAATATATAAATAAAATAAATATATATCTTCACTTGTGGATTAGGAGCAAAACCCCACAACAGTACCTTTTCCCAAGCATGTATCCTATCTTTAGGGCAGTATCAACAAAACTCCATATAGGAATTGTCTAACTACTTTTGAGTTGAAATAAGTCCCCATGTGGCACTCTCTCAGTAGTCTCCTTTAGGTCAGGTTTGACTTGTTGTTCCACCAACAAGTCACCCTAACGATCATCCTTGCTTTGAAAGATGTAAGTCTATTATGCATTCTTTCCAGCAAGACCGTTGCACACCGATGAGCAGTCTTAGGTCAGGTTTGATTTGTTGTGTTATCAACTGATCACCCTAGTGGTTCCTTGTTTAGGAAGTTATAAGTCTATAAGTTTTTTTTTAACTTGACCATTGCACACCTAAAGGCACCCCTTAGGTTGGTTAGCTCTACCTGATGGACGGTAGACCATCCCTTTGGATTTGTAAATCTAAGATAGAAGAGGCTAATTTTAGCCCTTCTTAGTAGATCCATCATACACGATAGGTCCATCTAAAAAAAATAAAATTGATCTTGACTATTCTTGAGTCGATATGAGTCCACAGCAGCATTTGCTCAATAGTTGCCTTAGGTTGGGTTTGATTTATTATTCTATAAATCGATCACTCTTATGGTTCCTTATTTAAGAAGTTGTAAGTCTACAAGCTTTCTTACTAACTTGACCATTGCACACTGAAAGGCACCCCTTAGGTTGGTTAGCTCTACCCCGCAATGTAGACTATCCCTTTGGATTTGTAAATCTAAGATAGGACTAGGCTGATATTAGCCTCTTCTTTGTAGATCCATCGCACACTGATAAGATCATCCTCCCTCCAATGGAGTCCAAATTAAATCCATCCACTCATATCCCTAGTGGATACTTCACCCAAATAAACCAAAGAAATCCATATATTAAACCCATCTTATCCCCAATGGATCCGAACTCATATCTCAAGCAGATGTGCCCTCAAAACCAAATCATATCTTCTTCCTAGTGGAGCCTCAAATCATAAGCTAACAAATCAAATAAAATTTTCATCCCTAGTGGATGTCCCACCAATTAAATCAAATCAAATTCCTACCCAACAAAGCACAAATCATACCCACTCTCTGGTAGAACCCTCATGAAATCAAGCCAAATCAAGTCCTTATCCCTAGTGATAATTTGAACCTGCTTCCTTAGTGGAAGGTTCATGCACTCATCCCAGTGTGTTATAAATCTTAATCCCCAGGGGATCTTTTCTCCCCAAATCATATCAAACCAACTCAAAATCTTATCCTCTATGGATAACTTGGACCTGCTTCCTTAGTGGAAGGTTCACATGCTTGATCCCTCAGTGGATCCTTTCTTCCTCTCTTATGCCCTTGGCATAAGTTGAGTTGAATTGCACTAAGATCTTGATTCCTGCTACATCTCAGGTTTAGGGGTAGACCATTTCTGTTAGTCTTTGTGATCCTTCGGACGTTGTTGATCATCTCGGTCAAGTGGATGCCTATGTGCTAGGTGAGTGCATTTTGAGTTCCAAGTGTTCAATTGCCATTGGGGAGGTCGATTTTGCCTTGCCTTGGGTCATTGTCAAGCCAAGCTCATTGGGTCATGTTCACCACCTCCCTTGGTGCCCATGTGGACCAATGAAAAGATGCCAAGTGGCCTTGAAAGAGACATGACCAAATTCCAAGTGAATTTGGTCATAGGATACCCTGACCTAAGGGCAATGTGATCATTTGGCCATGATTTTGATTTGGACAGATTTGAAATGATTAAAAAAATGGGTTGGGCCAAATTTCAAGTGATTTGGAGTTCATTTGATTTGATTTGGCTCAATTTGATTCATTTAAATCAAATTGGTCAAATTGGGTCAAACCATGGGTTAGGTCAAGTTCAAATGATCATTTGGAGCCTATGGGTATCATTGGTTAGGTTTTTGGTTTTGGTTCATTTAGGTTCATTTGGGTCAAATGGGTCAAGTTGACCAATTTGACCCATTTGACCTAATTAGGTCATTGGTTGGTTTAGGCTTGGTTGACCATTTGAAATATAATGCTTTAGTTTCAATTAATTTTGATTTGGTTTGATTTCAAGTTGATTTGACCTTTTAGGTCAAGTTGGGTTCATGGTCAATTGGGCTAAGTTGGTCCAAATTGAAGCTTTGGGATTAGAATTTGGCTAAAGGTCCTTTAGGTCACTTTGGGTCAAGTGAGCCTAAATGGGTTAATTGGCTTGATCAAGGCTTCATTCAAGTTTAATTGAGCTCACATATGTACTTATGATGGAAATATAAATCCAATTGTAAGTGATTTGTAGTCAAATGGGTTTTGGTTCTTTGACATTTTCAAGTCAAAGGGATGAACATGGGTTTGACTTGGGTTAGTTTGATATTGGTTAGGTTATTGTATTTTATGTTTAAATTTGGGCATGTGATTGAAGGAGTGATTTTTTGAAGAGAAAATCCAAGGGTTTGGATTAATCTAAGAATGATTTGGCTAAGTTTAAGGATTTGGCTAGAAAAGAGTATAAGTTGGATTTTGGTTTAATTTTGGGTTTAGTTTTGGCTATTTGAATTTATACTTCATTTATATTTATGAATATAAAAGAAGATATAAAAGAGTTATAAGAAAATCATTTGAGTTTGGAGTGATTTGGGTTTGGTTTGCTAAGTCCATAAGATGAAATCAAAGGGCTTAGGAAAGATTTTGGGATTTGAATTCAATCATGGGTTTCAATCATTTGATTTGGAATTAATTCATGATTTGGATTTTAGAATTTGGATTTGAGTTTGATTTGAAAATAAATTGAGTTAGAATTGATTTGTGATTTGGGAATATCAAATGAGTTGGAATTGATTTAAGATTTGATTTGGATTGATTTGAAGGAGGGAGGCAAGGATTAGGTTCAAGCTAGTAAGTCCTCTTAATACCCTAAGGCATAACATTTTCTTATAGCTAACTCTAAGTCTCTAGGGTTAAGTTAAGTGTTCACCTAATCACTAGAAGTCTTAAGACTAAGGAACTCTTAGTGTCTAGAGGAGTCTTATGTATAAGATGGAGAAGTCGAGAGCTCACTCCAAAGTGAGGTCAACAAAGGCCCAATAGGTGGTGTGATTGACAAGGTAGACCACATATGTATTGTTGATGAGATGATCAACAATGCGAATGAACAAGCACTAAGAGAAATGATCTATTCTAAACGAGGTGTAGAAGGAATAGCTTAGTGCAATATGACTACTTATGTTAAAGACATAAGAGAGTGAAGAAGGAATCCAGGATTGAGTATGTGAGCCTTCCAAGGGAAAAGGTTGTTATCCACTGGGATAAGAGGTTATGAAATCCATGGGAATTAGAATTTGTAATCCAGGAAATTGGAAAGATTTGCATCTTTAAAGAGAAGCTGGTTGATTTGATTGTTTAATTTGACTCCACTAAGGAGGTTGGTTGGAATTATTTCAGATTTTAAATTTTGAATTTTGAAATGGACCCTGTCAGTTTGTGATGGACCTCACTGAGTGGGGGCCATGTCAGCCTTGGCCTACTTCAAATTTACCAATCCAAAAAGGTAGTCTACTAACCATATAGTAGGACTATCCAACCAAAGGGGTTTCCTTTCGGTGTGCAGCAACTATATTAGGAAGAAAGTGTAGCAGACATACATCTTCCAAAGTAGGGATCAATCATTGGGTTGATCTGTTGGCAATGCAATGAATCAGACTTAACCTTAGGCTGACTACTGAGTGAATGCCACTAGAGGACTTAAATCAGCTCAAAGATAGTCAAAATTAATTTCATTTTAATTGAATTGCATTAGTTTTAATTTCATTTATTTTACTTTGATGGTTCCCTTTGGTTTGCGATAGATCAACCAAGAAGGGGCTAATATCAGCCTAAACCTATCTTAGATTCATTAATCCAAAGGGATAGTCTACCGTGGGGTAGAACTAACCAACCAGAGTGCCTTTTGTTTACTGTCATTGGGAAGAAAGCTCGGGGACTCATATCTTCCTGAATAAAAGACCACTGGGCAACACATTAGCAAGGTAACATGTCAACCTGACCTAGGGCTGCCCATTAGTTTGTGGCAATCATGCTAGAAAGAATGTCTAGTAGACTTACATCTTCCAGAGCAAAATGACCGCTGGGGTAACTTGTTTGTGGCAAAACAAATTAAACGACCTAAGGGCGACTACTGAGAGAGCGCCGACCCGGGAACTTATCTCAATGCAAGAGTAGTCAGGCAATTCCTATAGGGAGTTTTGCTGACACTTCCCTAAAGATAGGATGCTGCTTGGGAAAGGGGCCATTGGGGCTTGAATTCCTAATCCATAAGCAAATAAATTTGTTTGTTTGGTTTGTTTATCATGGACCCTGTTGGTTTGCTAAGGATCATACTGAGAATGAGCTTATATCAACCTAGACCTATCTTAGATTTACTGGTCCAAGGGAGAATCTGTGCATCCGCTGAATAAATTCTTCAACCATAGAGGTGACTACTTGGAAAGGGGGACTGTCCAATCAAAGAGTAGCCATATCTAAATAGGGTCGCAAAGGATGTAATCCAAGTAGCTGCCCATGGAAGGGGCCACTAAGGGCTTTATCAAACCCAAAGAAGTTGATGTCTATAAGTATTGTGGTCAACTCAAGGAGAAAGCATGGGACTCATATCTACCAAGAGGTGTATCCAGTGAGTCACTATCGATATGAACATCAACCAACCTAAGGTGCTCATCGATTTGCTATAATCAACCTAGGAAGAAAGCATTGGGGACTCACATCTTCCTACAAAGATTCTGAGATAGTCTATCTTCTCGATAGCTATCCAACCTAGGGAGACTATGGAGTGAATGCCACTGAGGGGACTTAAATCAACTCAAAAGTAGTCAAGAGAAAAGGAGCCATTGGGAGACTTATCCTAAACCTCAAATATACTCAACCTAGTCAGTGCATGATGGCTAATTCAAGAAGAACGTGTGTAGGCTTACATCTTCTTAAACAAAGTCAACATGAGGTAGCTTACTGGCTGTGCAGTGAGATATACAAAACTAATAAGGCTCATCTGGAATGAGGAGAAGAAAGTGTGGGACTCACATCTAGACAAGTGACTGGGTGATAGACTAGCAAGCAAGCATGTCAGCCTAACCTAGAGCAGCTAGTGAGTGAGTACCACAGGGGGCTTGCTCCAACATCAAAATAGCCCGAGATAAAAGATATGTGTTTGTTTATATGTTTGTGTTAGGGGGAGGATAAGATGTCACGAGTTTTCTTAAACCTATCCTAAAACATGCTTAAGAGTTGATGAAATGGTTCCATGAATGGAAGTTATGATCTCACCAAGAAAGGATGTCGCTTGGGTTCTCTCACACCTATTCTAGTAGCACTGTGATGGATTCACAAACAAGCAAACAATGCTTCGAATGAAGAGAACATTTTGATGAATTGGAATAGAATATTTTTCAAAATAATTATTTTCAAACATGATTTTATGGGTAGTAATTTTTCAAATAGAGCCATTGATTGGAAGCATGGGTGTTCCCCTTTATAATTAATAAGTTGATAAGATCCTCCTTGGTATGCCTTCTCTATGACAAAAGGGCCTTCCCAAATGGGTTCAAACTTGCCTCCCATCATTCGATGAGCAATAATTAGTCTTCTTAGAACTAAAACAAGCTCTCCTACATGAAAAGCTCTAGGACAGACCAGCTTGTTGTGAGCTTGAATCATCCTAGCTTCATACAACTCGAGGTTCTGGCATGCCCATAGGTGTCTCTCCTCCAAACCTTCGAGCTCTTCTAACAACAGCATTTTTCTCTATAGTGGTTTTTTACCCATTGCTATCCTTAGTGATGGGAGCTAAACTTCTAATGGTAGAATGCTGGATGGACCCATATTAAGGAGAATGGGTATGCCTATTCAACTAGTTTCATGCCACTTTCTCTTATTTATCACAAAGTGTCTTCTTTAGTATCTTGAGGAGAGTTTTGTTGAATTTTTCTTAGCCATTCACCTAGGATCATAGATAGTGGAGTATCTCCAATCTATGCTATGTCTTAGAGAAGCTGATTTTGGTGCTCTTGAATGCGCATACCATTATCGGATATAATTCATCGAGGCACCTCAAAACATATACGATATGGTTCAAAAAATTGGAGCACATGTGAGACCTCCTAAGTGGGATTACCCACTTGGAAAAGTAATTGGTGGCAGCTAGGATGAACTGATGACCCTTGGAAGAAAAGGGATCAATCAGACCCACTATGTTAGTACCCCAACACTCGAATGGCCATGAGGCCAATGTAGGATGTAGAATGTTGGGTGGTTGATGTAGGACCACACAGTGTACCTAAAATTACTGGCATCTCCTAGCTACGTCCATGCCTGTGATCATCGAAGGCCAGTAGTATCCTAATATCTTGATATTGGCTTTCATCTTCAGATCGAATTGATGCACTCCACATATACCGAGTCACAATCTCGGGCTTTGTTTGTCCAAAGCACAACCACATTTGATCAAAAGATCATCGGTATAAGGTGACATCTACGAGCATAAGAAAGAGCTCTCTGCTTCATCTGATGGGCTTGTGATTTCTCTTGAGGTAGTTTTCCTATATTCAAGTAATTTATGAATGGTTTCCTCCAATCTAGCTCCTCGTCCCTTTTGGAAAGGCAACTTCCCCTTCAAGAGAATAGCTCTTGACTAGTTTAGCATCAATAAGGGATAGGACTTATCTATTTTGGACTCTTATTGGAATGGACTCATCTTCCGACATGCAATTTCTGAGTTTGGCCAAAACATCTGCTACTGCATTCTCTCCTCGAGGAACCTTGTAAATTGTGACCTCAGGGATTTGGGCCACCATGGTGTACTCATGGTAGTGACAAAGCTTAGGTTTTAGAACCTTATAAGACCCAACAATCGGTTGATGACAGGTGAGAATCCTATAGATGTTGATGTTTTTGACATAATAGCTAACTAATCATCAAAGCATCATACTTGGCTTTGTTGTTGGTGCATGGACTAGAGAGATAGTATGAGAATCTCATGACATCATGATTTGAAGTTAACAAGATAATTCCTACCCCTTTCTTTCCTGGAAGAGTAGATCATGGTTCTTCTCCTTTTTGAAAAGAAGTCACCCCATCAAAATACATCTCTCAATAGTGAATGCTAGTGTCCCCTAAGTTCATGATTTGTTCATCGGGGAGGTCATCACTAAGCGGAGAATCAATAGGAAGTGGGTGTGTTGCTAACAAATCTGCTAGTGCCTATCCTTTCACCACACAAAAGGGTATAAATGTAATATTGAACTGTGAGAGAATCATGGACTAATGTGCCAACCATTCAGATAATGTCGGCTGTGTCATGAGATACTATAGTGGATTGATTTTTGAAATCAAGTTTACCTTATGAGAGAGCTTCTAATGCCATAGCTTTTGGGATGCAATGATTAAAGCTAGGCAATGTTTTTCAATAGGTGGGTAGTTTGCATCAGTAGGGATCAGATGATGGTTGAGGTAGTAGAGAGCATTCTCCTTCCATTAGTCATTGGTTTGGGCCAACAAATCACCAAGAGAGTCATCTAATGCAGCAGTGTAGAGGATAAGTGGCTTGCCTGGGATAGAGCTGCTAGAACTGGTGGCTTTACCAAATATGATTTGATGTCTTCAAAGCATGTTGGCACTCATCATCCCACTTGAACTTAGCATCTTTTTTGACAAGTGCTGAAAATGACTTGCATCTCCTCGATAGATTGGAGATAAAGTGTCTTAAATAACCACCCAAAGATTTGAGTTGAGTTAGACTTTTAGGGGGTGGAATTTCTAATATAGTTTTGATCTTTTCTAGGTCTATCTGTATTCCCGGTCTGGACAACAAACCCAAGGAACTTCCCTGAAGCTACTCCGAATGCACACTTCAGGGGGTTCATTTTGAGGTTGAATTATCTTAACCATTCGAAAACTACTCTCAAGTCAAAGAGATGGCCTTCCTTTTCTTTGCTTTTGACTACTAGATCATCAACATAGCATTCAACTTGATGATGAATGAGTTCATTGAAGATCTGAGTCATGGCCCGCTGGTATGTAGCACCAACATTTTTAAGGCCGAAAGGCATGACCTTATAATAATAGATTATGATCGTGGTTCAAAAAATAGTGCTTCTTTCATCCTCAAGGGCCATCTTGATTTGGTTGTACCTAGATGACCCATCCATAAAGGAGAATACTGCATGAGATGAGATGATTTTCACCATTAATTCTAGTATAGGAAGTAGAAATTCACCTTTAAGACATGCCTTATTTAAGTTCCTGAAATTGATGAATATGTGAATTTGGCCATTCTTCTTCTTAACTTGGATATTGGCTAACCGTAGGGTATTTTTTCTCTGATAAACCAACATCATCGATTTCTTGACTTGAAATGACTTGTTGTTGATTTCTAATCATGCATCTAGGAGCTTGCTTGATAGGGTAGTTAAGGTCTATTACTAATTTTGTGGTTATGTCGAGATAACCCAGACATCTCTTCATAGCTCCATACAAAGCAATCCTTAAACTTAGTCAATATCCTAACTAAGTCATTGGTTTCTTCTTCATTAAATAGAGAATTGATGTATGTGAGGCGTAGATCTTCTTCTATCCCAAGGTTGAATTCTCTGAGCTTGTTGATGGTTGATTTGATTTCTTCTTCAAATTCTGGCGGTGCATCTTTGATTTGGAGATCATGGGATTATCTAAAAGTTTCTAAACACACATTCTCATAAGAGTTATTACAGTTTGAGAAGATTCTATCAGACTCCAGATGATTGGTGATAATTAAGTAGTAGCCATCATCATCGAGACCCAATCGATCACTCATCCGGTCTTGATTATGCATCCCTACCTTTATTATCCCACAGCTTCTCAAAATACTCTGACCTGTTCCTGGACCATGTGTAAGGAATCAAACCTTTCTTTGCAAGATTATGAACATAAGGCGAGTATTAATCAAAAAGTAATTCCATTAAATCTTTATATGAATTATCCTCAAGTCCTACATTAGCTTCTGGACTTGAGGATGATGATCCCAACAGGAATCTCTTTGGCTTGACATCTATGGAAGATCTAGGGGCTTCCTTAACTACTAAACCCTCAACTTTTGAGAAGAAAGAAGGGTTAGAGCTAAAGTTCCCAACTACTGCCTAATGGTTTTACATAATCCTAATTCAAATACATTCGTGCTTTGAGTGTCACCTCCAATGAAACCCGAGAGGGGTTGGTTGGTATGCTAATCACATGAGACTCATCCTCCGAGCTGAATTCCAAGTCTATGTGAGTAGCAAGAGTACCTCTGTGAATTGGAACATAACCCCTATTTTGTTGGCCGCCAACCAGGGTGTCTTCCACCTATGGAACTGTCTCTATATGTACCTCTACCTCTACCGGAGGTGTCACCCATATGTCGAATGGTAGACAAACTGGGTGGAATGTAACTGCTTCTACTTCTTCCTTAGTGTCCTTTTGCTCCCTTGTACTTTCTTTCTTCTTTTTCATTTTCTTTTCTTTTTTCTTTTCTTCTTTTTCTTTTTTTCTTTTGTATTTGAACTTTGACCAAGTTCATGAAAAGGTGTTTTGATTTTGAGGAAGATAGTAGGTCGCATCTTCATATATTTTGAGCTCTCTAATTGAGAATGGCTTTTCATCTCCTTTAACATAGTATTCGATTCCATCTTTTAGAAACTTGATGCACTAATGAAGAGAGAATGGAATCATCTTGTTCTGGTATATCCAAGGCCTACCGAGCAAAGTAGTGAATGATGTATTTGAATTAATTATATAGAACTTGGCTTTAGTAGTCATTATTTCCAAAGGTAACACTATGGAACCTAAAGCCTCTCCTATTCATTGAATCCTCTCAACATCATCTGATCTCTCGAGTTGAGATGTCAATCTTCAAATAAGGTTTCGGCTCATAATGTTCACGATGCACGGATCAACTAACACCTGAGAGTCTGAATCTGCCCATATCCACTGTGATGTAGAGGGGATGGTTGGGCTCCATATCCCTAAGAAGGTCTTCAATGAATGTGACTCCTTGGGCTTCTCTTGAATAATGTGCCTCCTCTCAATAGTGTCACTGAGCTAAACATATTTGGATCAAGAAGGGCCTTGATTAATGATTCCTCATCTCTTTAGATATGACAAGGGCATCATATATGCTTAGTTTAGTGGAAACTTTCTTAGGTGAGTGAGGAGATTGTAGAAAACCTTGGTCCTCCACAAGCATATCCATAGGTGGAGCATCTTGGGGCTTCTTGCTCGTTGGTACTAATGACATATTTTCCCTTATCTTGAGGTGCTTCTCTAGGAGGTAGAACCTTGCCACTATGGAGGTTAACTATGCTAACCTATTATGGTTGTTTAGTGGAAGGTTCTACTTGCTCGTCAGGCATACCAACAACTTCTTCTATAGGACCCTAGGCATTAGATGGTTCCAAGTCTATCTCAAGAGGTGAACCCAGTATCATTCAAAAGGAAAGTTCATTTTTAAATCGAAAGAGGATGATTAGTTGTTATAATTATCAAGACTTGAAGAGTTTTCTAGAGTAGAATCAGATAACCCATCAAAAGTGGCATAGATGTAATTCAAACTAGCTTTATTCCTCAATTTCTTAGATTTACAAGGAGGTACATAGTAGAAATCTAGTAAAGTAAGTGGGGTGAAGGATTTGTTGCCCTCATCCGCCGATACAAGATGTCTACTAGAAGAAGAACTAGTTGAAGTAGGAATTTTAGTTGAAGTAGTTGCTACAATGGTGGAATGGAGGTTGGAATGAGTCAGTGGTTGCGCTACTTGGCTATCCCGGGCAAGTATAGGCTGCTGCTACTGGTGTTGAGCTCCTACTTTCCCCAAGTTTTCTTTGGCAACTTGTGAACCTTCCTTGATGTTGGAGGTTCAAGCTGCCTCACACACCTATAAGGAAAGTTTCTAGATTTTAAAAATAATCTTTTAGAGATTCAGGATAAAGAGATATCCCAACCTTCTTTCATTTTGAGAGGATCACAGGTATCCCCAAGGATTACCCTAATAGAACTGGATGGTTGTTCCACTAGGTATTCCTTAGGGATAACTATGACACCTGCCTTGTAGCTATGCTCAAGATAGTCCTTAAATATAAAGCAATCCTCCAAAACATGGCCTAGCATGAGGTGGTAGGGGTAAAAGTTAGGATCATTACCCACTTCCTCTGGCTTCCTAAGCTCGGGTGGTTGAAAATCAAGTTTATTTAAGAGGTTCTTAAAGATTTTCCTGACTACCTCCCTCTTAAATGAATAAGTTTTATTTAATTTATCCAAAAGAGTAGGTGGATGATAGCTACCTGGGTGGGTATGTATACTGCTGAGAGTATGGCTGAGGAGGAGGTGGTGAAGGCCATGGAGGCTACTATGGTGGTCAATAAGATGGTCGAGGTGGTAAAGGAGGTGGAAGTGAAGGCTATTGAGCTCGAGGTCTCTCATACTGATCTCTGGCTGGTTGCTTCCCTTTATCCAATGCTGCTACTATCCCTGGCTTCTTTTCATAAGCTTTCTGCAGCTTTGGCTTTAATGACTGATCTTGAAAAGGTAACTATTTGGCCTCTCCTTGTAGACTAGCCACCTTGTTGATTAGCTTCTCAAATGTCTTAATGATGAAACCTTTAAGAATGAAGGTGACCGGTTCATGAATATTCTTTAATAAAAAATTTCAATAGTATGTTGTTCAGATAGTTGTGGTTCGCATTTCATGCTTAAATTTCTCCATCTAAGAATATAATCAATGAGGGACTCACAGAGGTCTTGTTGAGCTACAATGAGATGCATATTCCCCTTGCAGCTCTAAAACTCTTAACAAAAGAGTTGCTCCAACTCAGAAAAGACTTAGGTCATTGGGGAGTTTAGCATGCCAATCAAAAAAAGCTATGCCCGAAACCACTTGACAAAAACCAATAATGTATCATCACACCACCTTGCATACAAGTTGTCTCCATAGTGCACTATATGTTGTTGAGGGTTCTGCCAACAAAGCTTTTAAAGATGGAGCCCCAAAACCACTAGAAATAAGCAATCCCATTTTATCAATCTACTCATTTGTTTGAGTTGTTGAAGGAGGTGTTCACCGAATAGTCGTATCATCTTGTTCGACCAACACCTTTCAAACTCGTGATCTCAAAGGAGAACCTCTAGTATCCATCATATGCACCTACGAGTCTTCCAACAAATCATCTTCATTGGGGTCAAAGCTAACCTTCTCCTCTTTGAGGTCGGACCAATCATACCCTAGGATTTCTTTCTTTTAGTAAGATATTATGCCACGATATCATCCAAGGAGCGGTCTAACTATGCATATCAATGCCGGTTGGTGGGATCATGCTCATGAATAGAGATACACTTGACCTCCCCTGCTACTAAAGTGCTTTGAGGGCTATACTCACTGGAGGGCGTGCTCATGGCTGTCAACTGTTATGGATGGAGTACTGCCCATGAGGGGATCTATCACCATGGGACAACATATTTCTTTTTCCCTCTATTCGCTATATCTATGAAAGGTGGTGGTGGTGATGGCACAACTACAATGCTATGAGGTCACCACTTCCTCTTCACCACAACTAAAGTAGGAGGTCGAGCAGGAGAGCTCACCCTCGCCTAAGTCAGCATCGTAGATGAAGCGGGATCCCTTGGCCATAGTTGGATCACCAGTGGGGCTTTCTTCTCTCTTGATGCTGCTCTCATGGCTTTGGATGGAACTATAAAAAATTGAACTTGCACTGGTGATGGCAGATGTGGAGTAGAGCATTGTGATGGAGACAACACAGACTCTCTCTGTACCGGGGCTCTCCTCCCATGATGGATAGTACCGGTCAATACAATACTATCAGGACAACGGTAGTGCAATGAAATCTATGATATGGAGGACTTCTAGCATATCTTCACCTTTCTCTATTAGTAATGTGCACTGATACTCAGGCCTCTCTGGCCCTCTCCTATCGGATCTACTCACCTACACTGTGAGGGATAACTAAGTGTAGATCAAACTAGGCATTGGACTTTGATCATCCATAAGCCCTGCCAACTTGGTGAAAAACTTCCCTAAGGCCAGCATATGATCTCCTCCTATCTCTGATGGGTGCCTCATAATGAACTGGAGGTGGAGGTGACACTATTATCCTCCTGACATCTTTCTCCCCTTCAGAACTGAAAAGAGGGTGGAACTTATTCTGAGTAAGCAAAAGAGAAACTACCCTTGGTGACTCCTCTAATGCAATGTGAGAGAATGTCTCCATCTCCTTGGCAATGCACACATGATGCCACTTGATCTTACAACTCATATCGTGATGCTCGGTTCAGCTTGGTGGAGCAATACGGGAGCTAGACCCTACCTCAAAGGTAGGAGAGACTATCCCTAAAGCCAGGGTAGCCTTTCCCTTAGAGGAAGCCAATGAGTGGGTACTAGCCTGCACTGGGGTAGTGACAGGAACAACAGGCACTAAAACTGTAGCTACTACAGTAACTTCTATAGCCTTCCTCTTCAGTGAGAGAAATTCAGAATCTGAGGGCATCTCAATTTGGATGACTAGCTTCTACCTAGCCATCACATTCTTGCTGACAGTGGTGAGGGTTGCCCCCTAACAAGTGATCCCGCCCTCTGAATCCTTGGCCAAAGTGTATAGATGAGCAAAATTAGTTTGGGGAGGCTGATCCAAGGCCAAATCCATCCCAAAGGAGAAAGGTGAAAACATACTTTTGAGAATCCATTTGCACTATACTGAACTAAGAAAAAGCTAAGCGAGACTAAAGCTGGAACTCTAATTATTGGAAAGAAACTCAAATCATCTATTTGCTAATTTTTTAGATTTGATTTAAAGTTTGAACACACAATCAACAATTTGAATATGTTAAGTGGGGCTCATTGAATTTAGGAGAGATTTTGAATAAATTGGAGGAGAGATTTTGAGTTTATTTAAGTTTAGAACCCACATTCAACAAATTTGTGTATGTTGAATGGGTTCAAAATATTTTGGAGAGAGACTTGATGCTTCCATTGGTTCATATTTGAATTCAACTTTTATGTTTGGGGACCTTTTATTTAACAAATTTGAGTATGTTAAATAGAGGGTCATTTGATTTTATTGTTAGATTTGATTTTGGGATTACTCACTTAGCAAATTTGGGTATGCTAGATAAGATGTTTGAAAATAATTTTGTTTTTGCTTGTTTTCCCATGATGTATATCATGTGTGAATTTAGAAATGGAATCTTTACTTAGAAAATTTGTGTATGCTAAATAAGGCCCAAATCTAATTTTTATTTTGATTTTGAAAATGGGATCTTTACTTAGAAAATTTGTGTATGTTAAATAAAGCCCAAATGTGTTTTGAATTTTGAAAATGGGATCTTTACTTAGCAAATTTGTGTATGCTAAATAAAGTCCAAATGTGTTTGATTTTTATTTTGATTTTTTTAAAAATGGGATCTTTACTTAGCAAATTTGTGTATGCTAAGTAAAGTCCAAATTCATTTTGAAAAAGGGGGGTTTTCTATTTAACAAATATGGTGTGTTAAATAGAATCCAATTTATTTTCAATTTTCTTTTGAAAAATAAAACTCTCATTTGACAAATTTGGGTATGTCAACTGGAATTCTAATGTATTTTGATTTTTATGATTCTTTGCAAATGAGATCTCCATTTAACAAATTTGGGTATGAAAAATGGAAGTCAATCATACTTTATTTTTTAAAGATGAAATTATTGTGTGATTATTGCTTTTTGAAAAGAAGGAAATTCAACTTAACACATGTGGAATGTGTTGAGTGGAGTTTCAAATGGTGTGATTTTATTTGAAAATGAAATCTCTATTCAACAAATTTAGATATATTGAATGAAGATGCTTATCTTCAATTTTTGTGCTTTTGAAAAGGAAAGAAATTCCAACTTCAACATATGTAAGATATATTGAATGGAGTTTCTATTTTATGACATGATTTTATTTGGAAATGAAACCTTCATTCAATAAATTTGGGTATATTGAATGAAGATGTTCATTTTAAATATGTGCTTTTGAAAAGGGAGAAACTCCAATCTTCAACATATGTAAGATATATTGAATGGAGTTTCTATTTTATGAAATGATTTTGGAAATGAAACCTTCATTCAATAAATTTGGGTATATTGAATGAGGATGTTGATTTTTTGAATATGTGCTTTTTGAAAAGATGATTTTTTATTTTGATTTTGAAAATATCCTACATGTAAAAATCTTGAAGATTGTTAGATGATGTAGAGTTATATATATTTTGTGAAAAGTTCTTGTGCAAGTATTTTATTATGTGAACTTTTTGGAAAGTGCTTTTAAAAAGTGATATGTTTATAAAGAATTTATTTTTCTTATTTGTGGAATGAACTTTACCTTATCATAGAGATGGTAAGAAAAAGGTCTTTAGTCATCTCTTTTGATTAAATTTTATTGTCACCTATTGGGGGACCCAATAGGGTTTTAAGACCTACATGGAGTGAGGTCCTAACACCTAAAGGATGTTGGCTAGCTTAGCTTAAAATGAAATGACCTAAGTGCCAACAAAAAAAAGAAGGATAGTCTTAGACTTATATGAAATACAAATCCACTATCAATACTTGGAGATAATGATCATTTACCAAAGATGGAGAGGAACCATCTCCAGTGGAGTCACTAGAAAAATCATGGTGTTTTATTTTGGATGTTTGGTGGGGTTGGGACACCATGTAGATCTATAGATGTACTTATTAGGGTGATCGGGTATGACATTGAAGAATGATGTACTATCTCAAGAGATAGAAGTCACCATCCTACAATGGACCTAAACACCTAATAAGGACTCAAGGACAATGGGTCTTGAATGTACAGAGATCTTTCCTTACTTTACATGGAAAAGTAAAGTAAGGTTTATTTTAAAGTTCATTAAGTTCCCTATGGAGGCAAGCCCTCATAGTTAATTACATCCTAAAGAATGAGATTCCTTAGGAATACTATCGATTAAGGTAAATGATCATTGTCTCCAAAGATTTCAAAGATAGGTCTATCAATCAATTGGTTATTTTAAAAAAATCAACAGGGATTGAGCAAGAGGAGGGAGTTAAGGGAGATGAGTAGGGGATGCTCATGATATTAGGAAACCTAGTGAGCATCCCAAACTATTCTATGGTTGGGTTTTATATTTTTGAAACTGAGGGAAATTATATGTTTGAGTTAAATTTTTATTAGAAATTTAGGGCTTATAATTATACAATAAAAGATTGTAGAAATTCCTAAAAGGTGAGGATTTATGCTTATAGCACACAAAGGGAAACAATAATCTTAGATCCTAAATCTAGGGAGCTTTGGCAAGGGCCAGAGCATGGCCTAAATCTAAGGCAAAAATGGGTATATGGAATACCTCCACAAGAGAGTAAACACACCGGGCTTACAACCGCTGGGTGGTGCCAACTAACTCCTCCTATGATTTTAAATACATGTAGTGTCTTATGCTTTACAAGATAGCTAGGTTGTTGTTCATTTAGAAAGAAGACTAAGTCCTTAAACTGACTCCTAAGAGACTAGATCATGAAGGGCATGAATTCATGACTTAATCTAATGCAATTTTTGTTAAGTTTTATTTTTGATTTTTGGACATTTTATTTGACATAGGCTATGGGATTTCATATGCTTAATGCATGAGAAGATTGGTTATGGGCCAAAGATAGAAAGAAGGGGTGTGTTCCACCATGGCTCTCAAAGGTTAAGCCATTTTCTCCGCAAAGGTGGGAGCCTTCCATTAGCAAGAGTGAAGCAATATGATTTATGCATGATATGAGATGTAAAACATCTAGCTAAGGGGTTGCTAAATCTTTTATTATCTTGATTTATGTCCTAGGCTTTAAGTGAGGTTATGAATTATTTAGTTTAATTTTTGAGTTGATTAATTGGATAAAAAAATTTATTTTTCCCTAAGAGCCAAATCGCATCTAGGCCATTCAACAACAATCAAGCAATTAAAAAACTAAGAAAATCATGCCATCCTAATTGGACAATCATAAATATAACATCAATCAATTTATAATATTAGCATAAAAGAGTAAGAGGCCGATGTGGTCGGGTCCCATCGCCAACCCGAAAGAGGAAAATGGGTAGCCAAGCTCTACCCTTATATAACTTAGATTACAAATGAATAATTACAATTATGAAATGACAAGTGTTATGGGGGGTATTCATTCTTCATCTTCCATTCTTCAGTCCTTATCCTTCATTTGTTCATCTTGATTTGCTCCATTTCTTTCTTTTGGGTTATCTTGGGATGTAGCTTGCTCCAAGGCCTTACATGGTACATAAGACATAGTCTTATGAACAATGTTCATCCTAATCCCCATAACACTTGCTCCAAAACTTACAAAATTTACATCAAAATGGGAAAAGAAAATCTAACTAAACCTGCAAAACAAAGGTTAGCTAAACATACCACACAACCCAAGTAGTTATAAGAATAATTTGGACTTAGCACCCCACACATGGGTAACCAAGCCCACCTATCCTAGTTTGGATTATGCTTAGGGGTATAAGCAACCTACATAGCAATAGCATTTATATTTTTATTACAATGCCCCTTAAGCACAATCCCTACAAAAGACATGATTAGACTAAGATCACCCTACCATCCAGTCTATGCACATACACCCTAACATCCAGTCTAAAAACATTACATTACAAAATAAAATCATGCTTCAAACCATGCACCTCCCTAACATAGAGCTAGAAATGGTGACTTAGCCTAATGTGTGTGTGCCATTTAAGGCTTGTGTGGAATGCCCTAGCTAGGTTTTAGGGTTGAAATTTTCTAAGTGTGAGAGATTCAACTTAGATGGTGATTTCATTTTAAGTGATTTAGTTGACTTATCAATTTTAATTTGGTGATTTGATTTGGTTTGAATGAATCTACACTTAATGACTAAATGTTGTGAAGAGAAGAAAAGAGAGGAGAACTCTCTTTCATTTCTACCTTAAAGCATTTCTAAGGTAGATTCATTAATGAATTTCCTTTGGTGAATGATTTATTATGTATTTTTTAATTAATCCTAAGTTTGGATTTACTCTAAATAGCTTTATTCAATAAGAAAGACATCTTAGGATTAGTTAGGGTGGATTGCTATCACATAACACACACCCATTCATTTCTTTCCACCATGTATACCATGCATATGAATAATCCTAAGCATACATGTACATGCAATGCAAATCTTAGCACACTTTGATGATGAATGCAAAGAAATGTGGTTTGAAAATTTGGATGTTCCATGAATGCATGTCTTTGTTATGTAGAAAAGAGGGACTCTTTTATCCATTAGCTAAATGCACATCCACATGTATAAAAGTTATAAGTGAGTATGACACCATTATTTTTTACATCAGGGGCATAAGGTACAAGACCTTTGCTACTTAAAGCCTTGCGCTGGGATGTCCAACCAAATGGATGATTATTTTGATTTGATTGTAAGATGTACATATGAAGGTGCTTCTAAGTCTTAACATAGAGATGCATAGGAATAGATTTAGGCAAGTTTTATGTTCTTTTTTAAATGAACTATACACTTGCAAATCCTATGTGAATCCATATTAAGAGAGGAGATAAGAACTTCATAGTACACATCTTATGCTATCATCACATACAAGCTTATAAATACTTATAACTAACATCACTTTATATATAGTCTTTTATTTATAAGTTTTGAAAAGATAATTTTTTGTTTAATAGTAATAATAGCCACTCATATCCTTAATTTTAACCTATACATGCAATTTGACATAAAAGAAAACATTTTATTTTATTAATTTTTAAAAGAAATGAATGCATGATTTTAGGTGGCAAGAAATATTTAGCATGATTGGAAAGAAATGAAGGGATGTAAGTACATAACTTCATTCACCCTAATTAACTCCTAAGGACAATCATATAGAATAAGATCATTTAAAATTAATCAAAATTTCTTTAAAGAGATTTTTATCTTTGAATTTGATTTGATTTAGGAGATATGAAAAAGGTTTGTTAATCCTAACCCATTCCCCCATGTGTGAATTGGTTTGGTTTAATTTAGAACAATTAGGTTGATTTTATATTCTAATTAGGTTAAGGTATGAATTAAATCTAATTACCCCTTACCTATACCACTTTAACATAATTAGCCAAGTAACTATGAGCCAACATATGATATGCAACCACAAAATTAAATCAGTAATGCACCTAAGAAATAAGCGCCTAATGCAATTGGCTCTACTTATTGGTTAATTAAGCTAAAGGGTTTAATTAAGTACTTTTATAACCCTCCTACACATGTAGTTTGATTATAATTTCCTTTGGAATCCTCTTAGGTTATTGAACACCTAAGAATCTACCCAAGAATTAAATGTTTTTGAGTTTGATTAATTTAATTATTTAATGAAGTGATTAAGCCATTAATTAATTACAAATTAATTAAGTGTTTTCCAAGTGAAATGAACTTAGGAGAAAATATTGAAGAAGTCCTAATCTCATTCCCTATGTCCATTCACTATTCATGATGATTTAGCAAGCTTGATTAATGAATTTACCATTGTTTAACATGTTAATTAATCATTTAGTTAATTAAGAGAGTGATTAGGGATGAAATAAGCAATAATTAATCAAGGAATAAATTCCAAGAAAATTATTGGAGGGTCATCCCACTGATTAACCTCAAAAAGTCTGAGATTAATTACTAAATTAATTAGGGAGTAATTAACTTAATTACATTTCAAATAAAACTAAAATTGAGTTAAAATCACTATTTAAAATTAATTAATATTAATTTTATATTATGATTCTCTGAATTATCTTTAAAATGAGTATTTATTTATATTTTTTTCTACAATTAGTTATGAATTTTGGAAGTTTTAGTATTAAAATAATTAAGCCTAATAATTAATCCCATCAGCCCATGGTGGCGCTAATGCACGATGCGGTGCATGATGTGCACTTTCCACTGATGAGATAGGTTATTTAAGTTGTCACATCCATCTGAGTCGTTGATGGACGCGCTTTCTATGGTGCCCAATCTAAGATCGATGGTCAAGATTAATCAGGTTTAGGCTTAAATCAAAGGGGATCTAGTGTGATATAATCACTACTATCTATTCCAATCATGTGGAATGGATGACATGTGATCCTTCTCCTTGCGATAAGAGATGAACATTGTTCAACTCTCTCAATTCAAGCTCACCTGAGCTCAGATTGGGATCAAAATGATCCCACACCTTTGGAAGGAGGGGGGATGCACATCTAATGGTCAAGATTTGATGGGGGTGATAATTTCCTTCAAAAAGGACCAACCAAATTTTCCTATGGCTATGGTTTTGAGCAATTACCTCATTGAAAGCTATCACTGGTGCTTCCAACAGAGGAGGAAGCTTCATCTAGTAGAGTTGAATCCCTATTAAAGGAATTGGATCTTGGTTTGGAGTAGATTGCTCGTTTACCAAGCTCCTCTTCAATGGAGATCGATTTTGATCAAAGTGATGCTTCTCATGGCTTGGAGACTTGGGAAATAACTTGATTGAGCTCGACGAAGTCCACTGATGGTGTGTGCAAGGTTAATTTGATTTTGATGGAGAATTGAGTGAGTTGGATTTTCAATTCACCTCCCCTATTTTGGCTTTGAGGAAAATTGAGAGTGAGAAATGGGAGAGCTCGGGAATGGCTTGCAAAGGCTTGGAGAAGCTTTGACTCAACCTTCTTAGCTTTTTGGAAATGAATTCTTGTGGTTTGAGTGGGAATGAGAGGGGGTATATCTCCCCCCTCCTTGGATCAGATGGTGATGGGATATTTTGCCATTTTTGATGAAGGGAAAAGATTGGAAGCATGGTTTGAGCTGAAAAACAACCCACATGGGTCATTTTGGGTAGTGGAGGGAAGGAGAGTTGATGTCCATGTGCTAGATGAGTGCATTTGGAGTTCCAAGTGTTCAATTGCCAATGGGAGGTCAGTTTGGCCTTGCCTTGGGTATGGTCAACCCAAGCTCATTGGGTCATATTCACCACCTCCCTTGGTGCCCATGTCGACCAATGGAAGGATGCCAAATGGTCTTGAGAGAGACATGACCAAATTCCAAGTGAATTTGGTCATAGGATACCCTTTGACCTAAGGGAAAGTGGTCATTTGGCCATGATTTTGACTTGGGAAAATTTGAAATGATTCAAAAATGGGTTTGGCCAAATTTCAAGTGTTTTGGAGTTCATTTGATTTGATTTGGCTCACTTTGATCCATCTAGGTCAAATTGGGTGAAATTGGGTTAGGTTGACCAATTGGTCAAATTGGGTCAAACCATGGGTTAGGTCAAGTTCAAATGATCATTCGGAGCCTATGGGTATCATTGGTTTGGTTCAATTTGGTTTAGATTTGGTTTTGGTTCATTTAGGTTCATTTGAGTCAAATGGGTCAAGTTGACCAATTTGACCCATTTGACCCAATTGGGTTAGGTCATGGGTTGGTTTAGGCTTGGTTGACCATTTGAAATGTATTGCAAGCTTTGGTTTCAATCAATTTTGATTTGGTTTGATTTCAAGTTGATTTGACCTTTTAGGTCAAGTTGGGTTCATGGTCAACTGGGCTAGGTTGGGTCTAATTGGCCAATTGAAGCTTTTGTCAAGTTCAACAAGTGATTTGGAATGAATTTGACCCATTGGTTGTAATCAATTTGGCTTAGATCAAGATTTGACCCATTTTGGCTTTTTAGGTCAATTTGGGTCAACTTAGGTCAAGTGGCCAATTTTGGTTCTCAATTGTTGGCTTGATCATGTTCAATGATTGATTATGGATTGGTTTAGATCAATGGTTTCAATCAATTTTGCTTATAGTGAATTTTGGGTTGTTTAGGTTTTATTTGGGCTAAGTGTTGACTTGGTCAAAGGCTAGGTTTGACTTAGTTTGAACCAATTTGAGTTGTTGATCATCCTAGGATGATTATTACTCATAATGTGAGGCTTAGATGGGCTTAGTTCAATCCAATTTGGGTTGGATTAGAATTTGGCTCAAAAAGGTCCTTTAGGTCACTTTGGGTCAAGTGACCCTAAATGGGTTAATTGGCTTGATCAAGGCTTGGTTCAAGTTTGGTTGAACTCACATATGGACTTATGATGGAAATTTATTGATGGAAATATAAATCCTATTGTAAGAGATTTGGAGTCAAATGGGTTTTGGTTCATTTGACATTTTCAAGTCAAAAGGATGAACATGGGTTTGACTTGGGTTAGTTTGATTTTGGTTTGGTTATTATAGTTTATGTTTATATTTGGGCATGTGATTGAAGGAGTGATTGTTTGAAGATAAAATCCAAGGGTTTGGATTGATCTGAGAATGATTTGGCTTGAAAAGAGTATAAGTTAGATTTTAGTTTAATTTTGGGTTTAGTTTTTTAATTTATACTTCATTTATATATTGTGAATATAAATGAAGCTATAAATGAGTGAGAAAATCATTTGAGTTTGGAGTGATTTGGGTTTGGTTTGGGCTTAGTCCATAAGATGAAATCAAAGGGCTTAGGAAAGATTTTGGGATTTTAATTCAATCATGGGTTTCAATCATTTGATTTGGAATTGATTCATGATTTCCATTTTGGAATTTGGATTTGAATAAATCAATTAAGTTGGAATTGATTTGTGATTTGAGAATATCAATTGAGTAGATATTGATTTAAGATTTGATTTGGATTGATTTGAAGGAGGGAGGCAAGGATTAGGTTCAAACTATAGGGTAGGCAAGTCCTCTTAATGCCCCAAAGACATAACCTATTCATATAGCTAACTCCTCTAAGTCTCTATGGTTAGGTTAAGTGTTCACCTAATCACTAGAAGTGTCTTAAGACTAAGGAACTCTTAGTGTCTAGAGGAGTCCTATGTCTAAGATGGAGAAGTTGAGAGCTCACTCCAAAGTGAGGTCAACAGGCTTTCTCTCAAAGAGAGAAGAACCACAATCAATATTCCGTGAAAGGGGGTAAGAATAGTTCTTTTAACTTTATACTGCAATGTGATGAGATTCTTATATCATCTATCCAATCCTAGCACCAACAATGAAGCTGAATATGAGGCTCGATTGAGTGGAGTTATGCTACTCTAAGCATCCAAAATATCAACAAATTTGGGGATT
Source organism: Cymbidium sinense (assembly GCA_021442155.1). Taxonomy (NCBI): domain Eukaryota; kingdom Viridiplantae; phylum Streptophyta; class Magnoliopsida; order Asparagales; family Orchidaceae; genus Cymbidium; species Cymbidium sinense. Next base: position 132,024,620 of record CM038214.1, read on the forward strand.
CATAGCTAGTTATCAACCAAATCACTAGGTCCTATAATGTTATAAAGCCCTAGCTCCATCACTTCAGTAAGTACACCATGGAGTTGTTTGCCCAAATCCTAGAGGTTACCATTTATTAGTTTCCTTGAGGAGAGAATATCGTAGCGTATGCTTTAGCCAAGCATGCCAAGGAGTTGACATGTCTGGAGGATGAGTTTATATCAATAAAGGTCCAAAATAGACAATTCTTATCCCATATTGATATTGAAATCATTAAAAGTACTCTCTTGAAGGGGAGGTTTCCATTGCCAAGAAGGATGAGGAGCTAGATTGGAGGCAATGATTCATGGATTACCTAAATAAAGGAAAACTACCTCAAGAGAAGTCCCAAGCCCATTGGATGAAGCAGAGCACTTTCCTATGCTATTGTGGATGGTGTCTTAATTGGTCTTTCGATCATATGTGGTTATGTTTTTTAGACAAGCACAATTCCCCTAAGATCATGACCGAGGTACACTCAGGACTATGAGGAGCCAACCAATCCAGTCTGAAGATGAAAGTCAAGATCAAGAGACTAGAATACTACTGTATGTCAATGATCAAAGATTGCTTGGATAATGGCTAGTGCCACCAATGTCAAATACACGGTGGTCCTACACCAACCACCCAACATTCTACATCCAACATTAGCCTCATGGCCATTCGAGTGTTATACATAGTGGGTCCGATTGATCCTCTTTCTTCCAAGGGTCATTGGTTCATCTTAGCTGCTATTGACTAATTTTCCAAAATGGACGAAGGCATTCGAAAAGGTCACAAACAAAGATGTGCTCAATTTTAGAATAATATCTTACATAGGTTCAAAGTACCTCGATGAATTATAGCTGATAATGGTTTTGCTATCAAGAGCGCTGAGATCAATAACTTTTCCCAGAGACACAGCATATATTAGAGATATTCTACCATCAACTACCCAAGGGAAAATGGCTTAGCAGAAGCTTTCAACAAAACTTTCATCCAAATACAAAAGAAGACACTCAACAACAACAAGTGATAGGCAGTAGTTAGTTAAAAGCCTTGTGGGCCTACTGAACCACATATAGAACTCCAACTCAATATACTCCTTTCTCCTTAGTGGGTCTAAGTTGTTCTACCATTAGAAGTCCAACTCCCATCACAAAGGATAGCTATGGGTAGCAAGATCACGTGAGCATAATGCCAAGTTCTGGTTAAAGATCTCAAGGTTTGGAGGAGAGATGATCAGAATGAAAAACCTCAAGTTGTAAAGCTAAAATGATTCAAGATCACAATAAGTTGGTCCATCCTAGCATTTCAAGTAAGAGAGCTTATTTTAGTTCTAAGGAGACCGATTATTTCCCATCATAAGATGGGAGCTAAGTTTGAACCCACTTGGGAAAGCCTTTTTTCCATAGAGAAGGCCTACCAAGGAGGATCCTATCAGCTTATTAATCATAAGGGAGAGCACCCAATGCTTCCAATCAATGGGTTGTACTTAAACAAATATTATAAATCATGTTTGAAAATAATTATCATCAATGAAAATTCCATTTTGAACTTAATCTCTTCCATGTTGAAAGTATTCTTATTTGTGAATCACTATGTGTTTAGGGTAGATGTAAGGAACTCGAGTGGTGTCTTATCCTTCATCGACACAACACAATCACAAACTACACACAAACATATAAAATAAACACATTTGTCTTGGACTACTCTGAGTTGAGATAATGCCCAGCACTCACTCAAGAGTTGCTTTAGGTCGTTGACGGTACCCGCTAGTGTGTCACCTAGTGGTCATCTTGCTTTGGAGGATGTAAGTTTGCTACACTTTTTTTCTTACTTGGCCACTACACATCGATGAGCACCTTGTTAGTTTGGTAGGCCTTACTACGTGGCCAATAAGCTACCTCATGTTAGCTTTGTTTAAGAGGTTGTGAGTTTGCTAAGCTTTCTTCTTGGATTAGCCTTCATGCACTGACTGGGTCAAGTATATTTGAGGTTTAAGATAAGTCCCCTAGTGGCTCTTTCCCTCTTGACTACTTCAAGTTTGGGTCCAGTCCTTCCTCGGGGCTCCCCACTTAGTAGTCATTCTAGCTCAGATATCATATGTCCTACCGATGACAGACTATCCTGATGATCAATTCCACTTGAAAAGTTGTAAGCCTACACATTTTCTTTCTAGATTGATTGCAAACAAGCACCTTAGGTTGGTTAGTTCTCACTATGTTGATGGATACACCACTCATGATGGATACACCTTAGGTTGGTTGGTTCTCACACCTTAGATACACCACTCATGGCAGATGTAAGTCTA